>JAOBRD020717505.1:0-30000 GCA_027575215.2 Hydrozoanthus sils
TATATATATACACATCTTTATTTAAAGCTGGAAGCTATTCTAGTCAGCAACGAGTCGCGTATAAACAACTGAACTTCTGAATATCGAGACACAACAAAATGTCGGTCAGGGACTTTACATTATATACGGCCAGCATCCCCAACATGCCAGCTTTCTCAACAAAGTCCGTCAAACGGTTTTCCGAGCCTTACGTAACAAGGAAGACAACTGATCGTCGACGACACTTCTGGTTTGTCCATTTTAGCCACGCTCGTTTGTTTTCTCTTTTTTTCCCCTATTAATTACACTTTGTGAAAAGAAAACTACCAAAGTTCCCTTTTAAAGGTAAATTAAGATAAAATTTTCTTTAGGTCTTTAGTCTACGCATAGACGCGGAGATTGCGGTCTGCACGCAGGCTAGTCGTGATCGCAAGAATTCCAATAGTAAGCTTTTCACGTTTTATTTTTCGAGGCGACGGCGTGCAAGTGGCCAGCAGCGCGGTGCATTCCAAAGTGCAGTTATTGCGTTCACCATTATTTTTTATTGGTGTTGCTGTCCTCCGCGTTGCGTAAGGTCCCTAAATATTGTTGAGCAACTGACCCAGTCTGAATGAGAGCTACTCAAACAAAAAGGAATTTGGTTGTGCTCATAATTAGAACGTAACAGGTACCGCCTCGAGTAAAGTCAACTGGATACTTGAGTGGTTCTGCGTATTTGTATAAAATCCAGTACTTTCAGACTGGTTGTTATTCTGAAAGCTTAAAGCATCAACCGGCCTCCAAAAAAATGTGCGCAGTTTACGTGAGGAAAGATCGATGATTATACTTTAATTTAATAGACTCGGAGAATGAGCAAATAAAATCATCAAATTACGATTATTATGATTGTTAGATAAGAAACTGGGCAATTAAATTTTGCTCTGACCAACAAAGTCCTGTTTTATCTTGTGATATCCTTTAAGAATTGTGAAACGAAAAACAAAAACTTATACTGACAGAAATTTCAGAAATACTCACTTGTCTTCTTATTTGCAAGCTGTCTGGTGAAACATCAAATTCCCCTCGGAAGCTAAACCACAGCGGAAAGATTTTCTGTGATATTAGCCAGGAGATTATTAATTGATGACTGCGCATTTAATTGTTGGCATAGTTTTCAAGTGTTTCATTAGCAAAGTTGTCAGCCTAAATATCAGCATATTGACAAATAACCGCAAATCTTCTCTGACTGATTTTGATATTTCGTCTAAAATTATGTAGTGAATAGAAACACTCGGTTTACCGACGGCGGAGTTTATTTTCCTTCTCACTATTCCTCCCTAAACCGGTTATCTATACTTTTTTAGACCTCATTAATTTTTTTATTTTTTTCTCGCTTACTTCCCTTTCAGTCAGGCTTCAAGCATTCTCTCTCTTTTATCGAAATCAGTGGAGTTAAGAAGTTAGAGTGGCAAGTTCTGCAAGCGAAAACAGTTTCTCAACGGTTTTCGCTTGCAGAATTCGCCATTAGAGCTTCTAAACTCGACTGCCAATGCGAGAAAAAGAAAAAGACTGTTGGCTGTCTACCTTAGTGTAGATCTTTCATTAGATTATTTCAAGACAGCAATTTAGTTTCGTGACATAAAAGAGCAAAAGAACTCTTTGGAGGAAAAGGCTCTCAAGTTTGGGAAGTTACGAAAATGAGACCCGTTCCTGTGACGTAATACCAATGACCAGACAAAAGAAGAAAAGAAATTTCCCTTTACAATATATTCAATATTCCTCGCAGATTATTTAGGGAACAAATTTGTGTCTAAACTCTAATGCTGACAACCATTGCTTGAACAACTGGGTAGCTTCTCTAACTAAAGCAAAGTAAATAGTAATAATAACATGCATGGCAAAAGTAAACTTGCGGGCAATGAAAGGAAATCAAATAGAAGACAATGTATGAAAATGTGACAAGGGTGAAAATTTGGCATAAACATTAATGCATTAGATTATCCGGAAACACCCTTTCGTGCACCCTTTGTATTTAAGCACGAATTGAGAAGGATAACTCGATTTGTCTTCTTCCTCAATTAAACTATTTTTGCTTTGTGTCTTTTCAATTAGGTCACAATAGAGGACATCTACCTCCAGCTGGCGAATGACAACATAATTCGTCTTCCCCCAGTCTGTCTGGACTTGTTGTCTCCTCTCTTGGCTGGCGAATTTGATTGGTTCGTGAAAGTAACTACTCACATTTTGCGTCCGCGCGCGTCCTTCCTCTTCGTCATTCCTTAACTAGACCAAAGTAATTTTAATTTGACTCTCTCGCGTGGGGGCGTGGTCTAAATCCTAACCACGGTGTGTGGTCTGCTTAATAAATAAACAGCATTCCGAGCTGTTCAATACCCCGTGTTCTTGCTTTGGATCAAACGTGGAGCGTGGAGGCCATCCTACGAGATACAAGCATCTCCGAGCAAAAGCAACCGAAAAAACAATCGGCAGCAAACATATTTCAAGACTTCGTAAACTTTCAAGCTTCCCTGGGACACTGTATTGCACGATGAATTACAGCTATTTTGCAGTGCTGTTGGTATCTTTCCTTTATATGAACGGACCGCTGATGAGTTCATCGCCGTTTGTGTATTCAGATGCCGATGCCAATGCCGACCTGGTATGTAAATCTGACCCTATTTGGTTTAGGCGAAAATAGTTGTATGCGTTTTGTTTCGTTTCTTTTTGTCTTTTTGTACTTTTCTTTTTTGGTCACCGGTGGCCCTGTAAAACTTTTGCAAAAAAGAAACGCATAAACTTGCACAACAGCAATCAGAGTGTCAGCCCGTAACATCACAGTCCTTGCAACCATTTATCACAATGCCTTGTAGTTCATTTTTTCCCTAAAACAAACAGGAGCTTCTTGGCAGGAAGTTAAAATACATGTCCCTATTCGAGAGCATGGCCGTATCGGGTCTTATCTCCGTTGCAATTTAACCTTCAGATATTCTTTACCTTTCTGTTGTTTTTTCCAAACCGCGTTGTTTTAGATGTGTGCTTTGATTAATTCAGCACCCAAGCATGAGAACCAGCCCCATGCAGTTGCAATTGGAAGCCATTAATAACTAAGTAATCCATGCCCTTGATAGCTTTTAGCAAGATAGTTTATTTTCTTCTCTGGAAAATGGCTGCATGGGTGCTATTTGGGAGGTGCTTTCAAACGACTGTCACAAGTTTCTGTTAAATTTCCCCGAAATTTTTCATACCATTTAGTTTGGAATCAAATCCGCGTTTAGTGTCATTTAAAAGTATCTTCTAGATGAAGACTAGAACAAACAGAATTTCCTTCGGTTTATTTTCTAATCAAAAAGATAAGACCGCATTCCTTGTGTCGAAAACCCAGATTAAGAGGGCTGTGATTTATGTACACCTTTGACCACATTTCCTATTGTAAATCAAGTTCAATTTATGGCAGATATTTTTACAGTTGGCATTTTCTAGCCGTGCACTAGTTAACATTACAATAACTCGAGTGTCAAATTCTATGCTTTTATACTGCATTGTCGAGCCCGAGGTGTTTTTTCGGAGAAGCAAAGAAAATCTGCTGACGCTCAATTTGTTAAGGAAATAGCAAAGTCAAAGCCAGATCTCTTCCCTCATTAAACATTAGGCCTCAATTTGCCGCACTAACTTTGTATTTTGTCAGATGCCGTCACGTTAAAATACCCGTGTGGCTTTTGCGTATGAAACTTGAGGTCCAACAGCCTTTTAGTGTTCGTAATTGCTAAAAGCGACGTTATTAACTCGTGGTGGGGAGTTCTTAAAGAACATATGTACAGCAAAGTACTGGCTTCTGATATTAATGGTTTCCATATGTGTTCCATTTGGAACACTTCGCTGATAGCTCAACGTGCTCGAAAACATTGCCACACGTTTCAAAACGATTTCATGATTGACATTTTTCAAGTTGAATCTTTAAATAAACTTTAGAGTAAACACTGCCACGAGCTCAAATGGTCATTTCTCTTTCAGCATGAGCGAGGCACGTTTATTCTAATACGTAGTACCCATTATAAAGAGTGACCGGAACTGAGTTGCTCTAATTATATGCCGTAAATTCTTACTTTCTATGTATTTGTATAAGGGCATTGTATGGGTCAACATTACAATTGTAATTTTCATATTCCAAAATGGCCAGGACCATTTTCCCTGCCAAAGTCAATTTTGCTTCTGTAAACATTTATGAAAAGGCTAGATAGCAGTGTTTTCTTAAAGGGCCATTTTTGTCTTTTTACTCGTTATAGTTTCCTGAGCTCTTGACCAACGGAAGTAATTGTGTTGGATTTGTTAGAATGTGACCTGGAGTATTTCAAAGTTGTGTTTTTCTTCTAATAAGTACTTTCTTCATTAATAGTACCTGAAAACACTGCAACGTCGTGCAAAAATGTTCTCAAGTTTACTCAGCTGTGTCTGCCGTAGATTTTTACGAAGAAAACCTCCCTTATTATCACGTAAAACAACTGGCAAACTGGATTTGCTTTGCTAGGCCGTGGATGAATATGTTTAAATTCATTAAGAAACCAAACAATGAAGTCCTTTTAGTCACTTTGACATTGCAATTTGCTTTTCCTCCTTCAAAAATTGTATTAACCTATTCATAAGGTGGAAAAACTTTGCGTCTTTTTCTTTACTCAAACTTTAACTGGTTCGATGAGCCGAAACAAAGTCGTTTGCAGCAGATATAAAAGGGCAAATGCTATAGCTTGGAAAGATATGTTGTTAACAAACTACTTTTAAAAAAAAGCTTCCCAAATCATCTACAAAACGTTGTACGCCAGAACTGTTGCTGTTGAATTATTATATAAATTTGTTCGCATTTGCAATGTATTGTCAAGGCATGTTGCGTAGATTGACTAAGATTATCATTATTTGCATTTCTACATAAGCCGAGAGCACTTTTCACCATCTGTGGTATGTCTTGATCTTTTGGTGTTGGTGTCATTTCAGTATTATGCGACCCCGAGCTGAATTTAAGAATAGAACACGATCTTATCCCTGCCTGAAGGGGGGAAAGTGATTCGTTTGCAGCACATGAAGAATTTCCTCGTACCCTGCTGTTAATGTATCTTTATGTTCATTCAGTGTTGAAAGTTTGCGTCACACAGAGATCTATTCTCATGTTAGAAATATTTAGAAATAGCAAATTAAGCACTACAAGGTCACTTTGAAGAGCATAGGATCCCTTCCCTCTTCTACAAGATGGTGGAAATCTGTTCGTATACCTTAAGTGTTTTTGAAACTACAATTAAATAATGTTTTTATTTACTATAAAACTTATTAAAAGGAGGCTTACTTCTTCTTCGTATGCCAGAAACAGGAGTTTTTGCGAAGCAAGTTTATTGTTACGTGACCTAAAATGGACAGAGTATCGATTCATAATTTTCAAAACCGTTCTCCTAGTGCGAAGTAATCAGCTCTGGCAATTCAGTAAAAAGGCATAGCACAGCGGGCAACGGAATTTCTAATTTTACAAACATTTTTATGGACACAATGAATATATTCGTTTGAGTCAGTGTATTTAAAGTATTTGGATTGAATTTGTCACGCAGATAAACTGATCTTTTTTGTAACCACAACTCAAAACGCTAGCTTTTTCTGTTATGACTGTACAATACCTCAAAAAAATTGTTTTAACAAACAAACTTTAGCTACGTATTCAACTTTGATTTATGAAGATAGAGAACCTGTTTGAATCACGAAAAGCTTAATCATATTTTTTGGATATCATGAAACTACGGTCGGGTGTTACCTTAAAAGATCAGTCTTCTTGTGTCAGTTTCAAGTTTAACTTTTGTTAGTTGATCGTAAAAAGTGCTATAGTGTTGCTATCGAACCTACCTATTCAAAACCTGTAATATCCTGACCTCAAATATCTGTTATGATACCAGCCTATTGCATTAAATAATATCTATGAGCAATTTTTATTTTAAACTAATTGGTCGCTTTTGTCTTTTATGGAAGAGGGAGCACAAGATGTAGGAGTTTTGAGAATGATTTGCGTATGAAAGTTGACCGACTTCAAGCTCTTGTTTCATTAGCAAATTGCTGTGTCGTATTAAGATCACAACCGCTGCAAGAATTCTAATAGAAGTGCAAGCGAACAACAGACGACAGCGGTAAGCGACAAAGGCAAAGCTGCAAGTTCAACTATATATGCATTTTGTCCAAGGCATGAATTCGGAAATGATTGAAATATAATTAACATATATGTTCTTCAAATCAGATATAACACGTTTGATTGCCAGTGAGTCAGCGTATTTCTAACCATGGCTTTAATCGTATCAGAGACTTCACCCCTTTGGTAGGGCGTCAATTTCGATCATTAAGACTCCAAACTTTATTTGTTCAATTGTTAATTAGTGTGGAGGTGACCTGCAAACTCCACCAAAAAGAGTTGTAAACGCACTAAATCATTCTTTTCCTAAAAGAGTCGAAGAAGTTATGAATCATCAGGAAAGCCGAGAAAAGGTCTCAGTGTACAGCCAAGCCGTGGTAGTTTAAAGTGTCGCTCAATGACAAATCGATATCGTATATAGAGAATTTGTACTAAACCAAATATTTCCACGTCAAATAAAACTATTCGCGCTGCAATCAAAATCTCCGCACACTGAAAGGTTTTTGAGCAACTATAGACCTCCACCTTGAATTAACAAACCATCCTGTCGTAAGACGCAAAACAACACTGCAAGACCATTCATCTCGGTGAAGCCCCGATTGACTGATGTCAAATGATGACGTTAAATGATAACCAAACGATAAAAGGCAGTGAAGTATTAAAGTACTGTAAGGTTGTGTATTTCAGAGAAACCTTGTTTTCTTCTCTTTCAAAGACATTTTTCTCAGACTGAACTTCTTAATTGGCTGAAATATACCTCGTCTATTAGGGACCAAAGCACTACGCCAAAGCTGTTTTTCATCACCCCGGTACAAGCAACGCCCGCCAGTAATTCGTGAATTTCTGAAAAGCGCATTTTTGAATGATATATACATCCATCATATGGGATACCTCTTGAACTACGTTCTTCACTTAATTAACATTATGTCGAAGATCTTGACAATTTTCTATCTGGAATCAAACTATTCTTCTTGCATTCCCCTTATCAAGTTAGCAACTTCGCTTAAGGTAAAAAAGACCTAGCAAAGGGGTAGTTCCTTCATGGAATAAGAATATAATATTTTGCTGTAATTTGAAAGGACAAGAGTACAACAATATTATAGATTCAAAACGCCCTAAAACAGCACTAACTAGCTTTCTAAGAATGTCCTCGCATATAAAGAACTAAACACTGAAACTTCAACATTTTGAGTTTGAGGTCCCTCATGAAAATCACCGTTATTAATGAGACCACCTCGTAAAATATTACTGTTATTATTATTATAACATTAGTGAAAACAGTCCTTGTTAACACTTTTAGTCTCAGTCAGCTGTCAACATCTAACTTCTCCTTGCATAACATAAACAAAATAAGACATTCTGTGCTGAGAAAATGACATTTGATCGAATAGCTGAATTGCTGAAGATAAAAAGTTAAAATTCTCCTAAATTTGTACAATGAAAAGTCTAGGATCTAGTTGGGAGAATTCAGTTTCCAATACAATTCAACAGGAACTGAAAGCGATGCCGTTGATTATGATAAAATGAATGCTAATCGTAAACGTTGCTTCATTACTTCATAAAAATCGTAATAATAATTAATTTTAAGTTAAAAAGTTTGGACACCGTTCCTTTAAGTGCATACTAGCTTTGACTTAACACTTCCTGAAGTCTACCAGCAAAAGTTTTACAGTGGAAAGCCATAGACTAGAAGATCATAAACCTGTTTGCGTAATACAATTTAAAGCGAAACGTAATAAATTCAAAGTGTCTTTTTACTTTAAAGCTAAGCCACCTTTTCAAAACTTTTCTATCAAATACTCCAAGGGGTTTTACATGCAATCAAGGCTGTAAAAGAGCTGTGCTTAAAAGTACATTAAAAGCGGTGAAAATGTATTATGTTTTTAAGGAAGCACAATTCAATCATTATCATAATTGTTGGAAACGCTCGCGAAAGTTCAAGACACAACATGCCGTCAAACTTTATCACTGTAAATGACGCGTGCGCAGTAGGGTGCTGTCAAAATCTTTATTCACTTGTCAGTTAAGTTTAACTTTTATGGGGCTTACACAATTAAATAGCTTTGATAACTTTACATAGAGAGATAGTGTCTATGGCTGAAAAGCGTCCGAACCTTCGCTTTGAGAAGATCAGCAACAAGATACACGGATCAGAGGTCAACAGTGCTTTAGAATTCATGTGCTAGAATTTCTATTTAACGCAATCGACTTAGAGAACACACACATCGAAAGAGGCGAACAGATAAAGGAGATTTCAAAGGAGTTATTATTGGCAATAAATCTGAAACACTAGATGCCTTCAGAATTGGTTAGACTGTATCTTTTACGCGTTATCAGTGACCATCTTAACCGGGCGACAAGAGTGAAATATAACTCCGCGCGATCTTAATTAGAGCAGTGTTCGACCAATGCACATGGCACGAAGTTCGTATATCGTCCTGACGCCTTTTCGGCTGAGAATGGTCCAAACACTTATCACATTTTTTCACCAGTTTGGGAGGTACATACTTTCCCACGGTAACAAGTTTGCGATACCATAATTAAGACTTGCTTCCTGTTTTGCACCCAAAATGTTTTGAATGCGTAACTTCTCTAAGAATTTAATTTATTTTACCGTGGCAGTAATATATTTTTTTTCGTAAAATCGCTGTAATTTTATCTTATTTTCAATTTGTCAACATGTGGATTTTGGTTGAGTTTCGGGGCAACTTATTGTTAAAAAGTAACGCTACAGCGATTTCACTAATATTGTTCGTGGGAAACCGAGCCAATTAAACACGATTGTATTGTCACTTCGCATCGACGACAGCATATAAAAAACAGTTTGAAAAAGGAGGGGTATTAAATGAGGTAGATTATCGATTATGTCTCCACATGTTCTTTACATTGTTACCTCAAAAGGTTTTGCACAGAGGAACAGTTGGAATAGATAGGGTTTTTATTTAAACGATGCTTTTCAAATTTGTAAGTCAAAAGTCAAATGAAATACAATAATTGCACAAACATTTGGACGCAAACTTTTTGATAGCATTAGCAATAACAAAATATTTTAATTACATTAAACAGTTCTAGAAAAAGAAGTTTATTGACTAAATCACTGGCTGCAGCTGTTAAGAAAAATAAAAAGGGACGTATTGACGCCTTTGAATTAATACAATTTTTAAGAAAGTATTTTGCAGTTTGTCTTCCCAGCGCTCGAGTTTCTCTGTTCAGATAAATGTATTTTGACGAAACAGTATGGGCTGGACTGATTAGTCATTTGACCTTTGGCTGTATCGCTAGATTTCTTGATTATATTAGGAAACACACTTTAGGGGATCAACTGGAGTGAAGATGTTCTTAAAGGGTTTTTTATTTGTCCTTATATCAAGGCAAACCTAAAAAATTGAAAGTTGCGTGTGCAAACTATTTCTATGAGTTTCTGTGCTCTTTCTCATGTCAGCACTAATGCTGATTGTTATTTCAAATCCAAAGTTGTACTAGCAGGAAATTCACTAAATTTATGATGTGAAAATTTCACACAATTAAAGTCAATAAGATCAGATAATATTATATCCCACTCGAGTCGTGCGATGTACGCTGAGAATTTTGGGCGAGACTAATATCGACGAGCATCGAAGACTTTGCGCAGCATTTCAGACATTTCGATGCACATTAACGTAGAGTGTCGAGGCACTCAATTAGAATAAATAAAGTCAAAATATACTTGTAATGGAGAAAGGGTTGAGTTGAGCGGATGTAAAGAAGCTATATGTATTCGAACTTTCTCTCAACCGGGGGATTGTACGTGTACACTATGCACCTCCTACTACACTTATGAGCCGTTCCCGTCTCCCACAATAGTCGATCCAGCTAAAACTGTGCTTTTGAAAAGTTCATAGCTATGATCAAAAGCTCAACATGCACAACACATTTATGGAAGAGTTTCAACAAGCTGTATTTCTTTATTTCGTCAATCGCTGCATGTGTGATACAAAAGAGATTTGGAAACTGACTTGTCCAGATCGCTATATATCAGTCAATTGTAGGTGTGAAATGACTGAAAATAGAATACGCAGATTCTGGACTTTCTATCTTTATAAAGCCTTTCAAAAACTTACAGCTAATGACAGAAGATGTGTAATATAAGGGAGTGGTGAATCGATTAGATCGGGATAACTCAAAGTGTTAAGTCTATTATCTTGTTTATTGTTTGCTATAAGTATGACTTTCTAAAATCCTTCGTTTTTCTAAGGAATGGGCTTACTTAAATTTACCAACGTTTTATTCTAAATTAGTGTGCTTGCTTCAATTGCCTAGCAAAAGCTTTTTGTATATTGTTTTGTATTGTGTTCGTTTTAACCTTTTTTATGTAAAAAGGATGCAACACCGCCTATATTTTCTTGCTGATTTATAAGTGAAAAGTACGATATCAACGATGAAACAAGATACATACTTCTTGTATTAATGCTAAGTAATTGTTCAGGACCTACTTTTAGTGACTTGGTAAATCTGGCTGATTTTAAATGTCCAATCTACCGAAATATTTAAAGCAGGGATTAACCTTAAGAATTATTGGTCTTAATGAACAGACAAGAGTAGATTAAAACTCTAGATCTCGTTCAACTGAACTTAATGTGTTCGTTTGCCTGGCATAGACAAATCGAAATTGTTAGCATTATTTTTCTGTTTGTCAACCGGAGGACTTACTTTATAGCCCATGCACTAATGAAGTAAAAAAACCAGACGAATTTCAATTGCTCTGTTTCAAAATGGTTGCTATTGTTTATTTTTTGTATTAATCAAATACCGTAAAAACCCGCGCATATAAGAACCTAGATCTTTACAATTTACCCTAAATAGGTTCTTATAGAAATGGTATTCTGTAGGATTTTAGGGTACTTAATTAGGTTTTTAAATAGGTTCTTAGTTTTATAAGGCTAGCGATCAGGCGCTAACGACTGAAACAGGTCTTTAAGCCATACTAACAGCAACTGTTAACAGTAAAATCCCGCGTGTAAGAACCTGCAATTTAAGAATCTGTCAGGCTAAAATTTCATTTTAAATCTCCTTTTCACAAGAACCTCTTTAGCCTAGAATTTTGGATGGATTCTTATTTTACAAAAATGAAGGCACAAATGAAAAAGCAAACAAAAAAAGTTAGTCAAAAAGTTTCAGTTAGTAAAATATAAAAAATGTATGAACGGCTGAATCCGTACAAAGATAACTACATTTACTTTATGGTTATTAATAGTCTAAACTGTATTTGAGGAAATTATTTGGTACGTACAACAACATATTCCAGATCACATTTGCCTTGTAGTAGTTATCTTTAACGATCGCTAGCTGTGCTCATATCAATTTAAGAACCTATTTAAGAACCTAAGCAGCCAAGAACCCCACTAAATACTATTTCTATAAGAACCGTTTTAGGCTTATTTGGAAAAATCTAGGCTTATATACACGGGTTTTTACTGTCGTAGTCAGCAAAACCAAAGCAGAATTTTTTTAAGGTGTACTTTACCTAGAGAAATCGCCGAAAAACCAAAATGATGTGGTACGGAGAAAAATCGACCTTAATTGTTGGAACAGACATTGTTCAAATATATGTTAAAGGGGCAAAGGGCTTAACATTCCTTCACGGCCTGTAACGATCGAAACTTTGTTTTTCCTTGTTGAGAGTTTTTTCATCCATTTACGAGGTAATCATCTAACAAAAAATTCGTTTTGTAATAGGTTTTCGAAACTGAACACTCTGGTTATGTGGCATGTAGATCACTTAAAGTCCTTGACGTTTTCACGTAATCGAGAACTTTATTGAGGCATTTAAATGGAACTATTACAACTTATAACTGATTAACAGCAATAGGCATGCATTTTATCCAATTATTGGTGCTTTCGGAGATTCAACAGTTTGATAGCAGCTATGCATTGCAATAGGGGTATCAGAGGATTTGAATGATTTAGAGTTTAATTTTCATTTCCAGGCGAGTTTGTTTTTAGCTAGTTTGCTTAAACTCCTTCTTACAGACGATATTAGTGTAGTTATTTTAAGGATTACAGTAAGCCGTCCTGATGAAAGACTGAGTTAAATGTATAACCCTGCAAGTCATGTGTTCAGTTTCTATTCCGTTTTCAATCTGCTTGTCAGATTTCCTGGCATCCTTTAGAGTGTCACCAACCTTTGCTATTCAGTTTTTTGCCTTTAACTGAATAAAAATGTAGACTCTTAAAGTCAAAGCATACTTTTCAACCTGTTTGTTGGATTGAAACCGTGATGTCGAATAATCTTATAAGCGTTTATTGTTTGTTTGTTTGGGTTTATTTTGATTGCAGTAGTTGATAGATAGTCTTCTTTCTCCTGGTCAATGCAATTATAAGTTACTCCGCCAAGGAATGCACCGTTCCTTCAAAATATTAACTTAAGTGGAAACGCTAAATCAGTTAAGACTTAGGACATAAGCGCGGTAATGTTCCGATTGCATATCGATCGTTTGTAACCATATCTTCTGCGGGAGCATAGAACATTTTTATAACCAACACAAATTAAAACATATAGCACTGTCTTTATTTTATGAGCAGTCTTTTTATATATTATCAACTTGAAGGAAACTCTATTCCTTAACACAAAATACTATCGTTTAAGTTACCTGGTTTATCAGCCGTGGATAGGAATGTTTTACAGATTAAGTGTGGTGTAACGAAGGTTGCATTAGGCTGGTATCGTCGTTTAAGTAGATTTCACCAGCCAAAACATTCCCGGTTCAAGAAAGCACCGTACCTGTAGAGGGATTTAAAATATTTCGAATGACTACCCTACCCACCCAAATCCACTTAGCGTCTCTTTATCTTTGACCAGAAAAACTAATACAAGAATTATAAAGTAGACTGTTCTACTTTGCTTAGTGCACTTGATTGTATATGTACATAAAAAAGACGGGATGCATTATGACGAGACCTAAGTTTATTTTCTACCGAAATGCTACGTTTTCTTGCGTGCGTTTTACCAAACACCTGGTCAGACAAATTGGAAACAGTCGCAAACTCCTTATAGCTCAGACAATATTTTGATAGGAAATCAATTAACAACTTCAACTTTTCACCAGGCATAAACTAATCCAGGAAGTTAAGGTTCGTCTGTAGTATTAATATTCTTCAGAAACCGACATCGGCGGATATTAAGTCAACAAATCTGGCGAAGTATATACCAGTAAAAGTCACTTTGAGACTGACAAACCTTTAAAATGTCTATTCGTACAATCACAAATATTCGTGGGAAAGAAATACGGTCGTGGATGCTATTTTTTTTGTTGGCTTTTGAGTAAAGTCAGGATAACGTCATTTTCCTTTTATGAATTTTTTGAATTCGTTTCAAATCTCCCGATATGTGCTTTTACCATAGTTCAGTTGTTTGACAGTTACACAATAAACTTTAGGGTTTGTTTATGTTAAAAAAACAATGAGTAGGAGTAGCAACGAAGACTACATATACTACTACTAGTAGTTGTTGGATCAAAGACTTCTGCAACTTATCATCTGATGGTCTTCAAGAGTTGTACATAAACTGGTTTAAGTAATTGCATGATTAGCTGAGGTGTCTTGAACGAGCCTATGCAACCATAGTTTGACGTCACAGATTTGTGGTTCATCTCGAGGTTTGTTTTGGTTGACACCGAAACTATGTAAGAAGGCTTCAACGACTTGCAAAAGCTTTTGTTCTTAAAACGACGGAGCTAACAACGTTTATTTACAGAAAATCAACTGGAAAATTTTTAAAACTTGAGAACAGTGATAGCGTTGGACGACTAACTCAAACGTGTGCTATTTTACAAGGTAGTAGCAAAGCCGAAACATTAACAATTAGCAAAAATTGAGCTGATAATTTTGGAACTATTACCGCCGTTTGAGCAAAAAAGCTAACTAAAACCTACTTTTGCAAATTAATTTGAACATAGTTGAACAGAATAAGATCTTTTAACAATTCGAAGGCTCAAGTTCTAGAAACCGAAATTAATTAAATACCGCCGCATGGCCAGCCCAGTTGGTAATATAAGGCGCCAGTCAATTGTGCAGGAGGCCCGGGTTCGATTCCCACTCAGGGTCTTTAGATAACTGAGCAGAAAGTGCTGCCTTTGCTTTAACATCTGCAAACGGTAAGACCTTCGCATCTTGTCGCGCACGGATATTAAACCGTAGCACTGGACGAAAAAATGGATTTGCGTCGCATTTGCATGAGCAAATGTGATGCAAATGATTATGGTGTAAATCTAAGGTAAACCTATAGCAAAGATGGTAAATATACCGTATTTACTGGCCCGAGTAAATGAGGTTGAGCAAATACGGTATTTACCAACTTTGCTATAGGTTTACTTTACGTTTACACCATATTTGCATCAGAATTGCTCATGCAGATGCGATGCAAACACATTTCAGTTTCGTCCAGTGTAGATCCCGGGTAGCAGACCTCGACGGGGACCTCGATCGAGTCCTATTGCCTGTTCTCCTATGACTTGTGAGTCAGAAAGTCATAAACAAAACAAAGAAAACAACACTATGTGCTGATTCACAACGCTGAGTCAAAAAGTAAAAACATACGTAAAAACGGTAGATGTGTTTATCTTCCGTTAATTAGGTCTTATTCTTCTTTTTTCTTATCTAGGGGTATGACACTATCGAGCTTGCACCGCAGCCTATGGCAGACAAACCGTATGCTTGGAGGCGAAAAGGTTAGATAACTACACTGCCAAGATATATATGCAAAAAAGCTAGAAGTTGTCGTTTATGTTTTAAAGATCTGGACATGTTTAGATAATTGCATTCTTTTCTTTGCCTAATCTCGGTTAGCCTGCGTCGTAGACAGGCTAAATCTTGGTACAAAAACTTCTGAAAATTACGAAACGTAAAGAGCTTACTTACTTACTTACTTACTTACTTACTTATCGGAAAACACAAAGCAACACAATGATTCTGGGCCTTTGAAAGACCAGGCCGATGATAAAGTGTAATATGAAAACGTAAGGTACAAACAACTGAAATATTCGACACAACGTCGTTATTATTCTTTTAAAAAAGAACTATTATTGGCTGGCAAAGTCAACCTTTATTTAACAAAGATAGGCGATTCTTCCTTACTTAATTACTTTGTTGATTAAGAACTTCCTCAATCTATTTTCACTTTTGAGATTGAACAAATTTTTAATGGAATTTTTGTAACTTGATTGTGTGATCCCATTCTTGTTATCCAAACTGTTTGAGTACAGCGCTGTGAAAACGTGGAAACCATATTCAAAGAAATGCGACTAAAGTCTTCTAAAACTAAAAGGTATACTAAACGAAGAAGTTTTAAAGCTGTTAGTTTTTATATATTTGATTTTAATATTCGACAATGCAACGGTTTTACAAAATTGTAAATCAAACTTTAGAGTAGTTTAGACTGATGTATAGCCATTTTCCCTTTTTTCTTTTTTTGAGAACATTTGATAACATAAGTTTACTGTTGAAAGGCCAGTAAGGGAACAGTAATAAAAACATATAACACAGTATTTATTCCCTTACACGTTTCTAATTTTTGCTGTTTCAAAATCTAAAATTGATATTTATACCTGTAGGAAAACGCCCATCTGTTTTCAATCACCCGAAGAACCGATCAGTTGTGGTTGGACGTGGTGTCACCTTCAACTGTCGAGCATCCGGGAGACCAAAGCTGAGAATAAAATGGAAAAAGAATGGCGAGTCCATCACTCATAATGGAAGAATAAAGATCAGAGATATTGGTCGCGGTATTTCGCGTCTACGAATCAGGCCAGTGCAACGGAGTGACTCCGGTTATTATTCTTGCTTGGTTAAGAACAGGTTTGGTCATGATGCGTCGAATCGCGCCTATCTTCACGTGCGAGGTAAAAATTATGCAAAATGGTAACTGACACAAGTATAATTTTGATGTTTTGAGTTTATAGAACTACAACGTTGAAACGAAGGCGAGTTTTTTGTTTACATTTTTGTCTCATTAGCATATGCACTCTTCTTTCCAATTCAGCTAAAGCAACAAAGCTTTTGAATTATGAAATGTTTCTGCAGATTGAACAAACTTTTTCTGAAAATATGAGCTTAATTTTAAAAATTGAAAATTTTACCAAGAATGTACGACCATTATCGTTTTTGCCTCCAGGTGTTTTGCATTTTTTTTGAGTGGCAGTTTCATCTTAACCCTACACTTATAGAACCGAAAATTCGGTCACTCGTTAATTTTGATAAGCATTCTCAAGTTTTGAAGTCAGTTGTTGTTTGTCCTGTTCTTTCTACGACTTTTAAAAGTTGTATGCTAACGAAGCAGAAAGTGAACAATGACGTCAGCTGAAACTCGCCAATATTTTGAGTGATACACGCTTTTTTTATAAGAACAACTTTATAAGAACAACGATGCTCAGACTGGCCGAAAATTAAGAACAATTTAAGAACAAACTCAGGCTGAGCCGCTGAAAAAAGTGAAACTGTTTCTAGTTGAAACTTTACCAAATCTTGGAATTTACGTTCGCAATGCAGTAAAAACACCAACAGAAGCGCATCGTTTCTCATTTACTATTGTCTATCATTGTACTAAATGATACATGTATTCTTGCCACTTAAAAGATTCCTCGTCCGATCACGACACTAGTTTCAACAGTTGCACATGTATACATGTTTTGATTTCTCATCACTCATAGAAATCGCCGAAAAATTAAGAACAATGAGCCTCGGCAAAATTTACTGGTTCTTAAAAAAGGCGTGTAAATGTTAGGGATGGTAAGGTAAGTACAGTGTAAAACTATTTCTATAGAGCAGCGGTACAATAACAATATATGAAATAGTAATCCAGCAGCTGTATTTTATTTAAACAATGAATGTAATAATAATCTTGATAATGATAACATGTACAGTTAAAATTAAAACCCTTTTTTGATATAATATAAAAGTTACGAAAATGATTAAAATACATTTTCAGCATTGCGGAAATGAGCGAGATCAAACAATACTGATAGAAGAGAACTAGCTTAGCCTAATATCGCGACATACTTGCTGTAAGAAATTGTTGATTCTGAAGCTGTCTTTAGCCCGAGCACTCACTCAACTCCCCGCTAACTTGAACTATAATTGACATCCCTCGTTAACATTTACAGTAAGCCCTCGGTAACTCGAATTCCCGATAACTCGAACCCTTTCTATCTCAAACCTCCCGATAACTCGAACCCTTGCTATCTCGAAACTCCCGATGGCTTGAACCAAGATTTATTTCCCGCCCCTATTTTTTTACCGAGCCTCGGTAATTCGAACTCCCGATAACTCGAACCCTTGCTATCTCGAACCTCCGATAACTCGAAAGGTTTTTCAGCTTCCCTCGGAAGGTTCCAGTTATTGGGATTGAACTGTACGGTGAACCCTTTTTTAAATCATTTAATGAGAATGATGTCAAGACTAACGAGGTGATTACTTTTCTCTGCAGATAATCGAAGGGCAAGGTAAGATATTTTCGTACTTGTTTACTTAAGGCCTTAAAGCTCCTCGCTGGAGCAATGGTCATCCACCAAAGCTCTGTGTCATTCTCGCCCTTCTAGGTAAGGGCTCCTCCATCTCAATGTCGATCTGATGGCTTCTATTAGTCGACGTTTCTGTAACTGTAGAACCACTTAGCAGGGGATCAGCCCAACCAGCTTTATCAGAGCCCCTTTAGCCAGCACGTTTCAGGGTTATTCCAAACAGGCCTTTATGGCAACCGTAACGGCCCGAGAAGAGGACTACCCAATACTTCGCCCTGTTCGGCAATCCAACTCTTTGCCTGTTTCCATCTCCCGCGTCTAGGAAGAGGGATTGGGTTTTGGGAGAATCGTGGTTTGTTTTTTATAATTAAAAAATATATTTGGACTACTCTCTTTTGACTTTTTATTGGGCTTCGTTTTCGTCCTAATATTAGTTGCCGATAGAAATTAAAAGCGAGTAATTCAATCGTGAAATGTATCCCGTTGGAAATAAACAGCAGATCTTTAAAAATTTTTGATGACTAAAGATTTAGCTTTTCAAACAAGTAATGTTGATGATAAACAGTTCTTGCGTGAAAGTGCGCTCGCTATTGTGTCGAGTGAAGTGTATTTAATGCTTCATGTATATATAATCTTTTCTTACCTGCTTTCGTTTTTTCTGGAATTGTTTTACTCAGTTAGAAGCTTGTAATCGTCATTAGAAACGACTGAAAACTGGAATGCGCAGATGCATATTGGATGTCACCTGATTGATAACATTATATAGAAACCAATCAGATAACAGCATAGTTTGTGATAAATAGTTGCAAGATTTCCACTAACTTCCCTTAAAGCAACTTTAACATTAGGGTGCTACAAAAAAGATTATTGTTGTTTAAATTTCATGAAACAGGTGTCAGCCATACACTGGATCAATATGTTCGAAGTACATCTCCCACTCAACAAATATATACGTCGCCCCTGGTCAACGACAGCGCTTTGTTGAAAGCACTCTTAGTCTTTATCTACCGTTCTTGGGGAAGTACCTGTCCTCTGACTGTGCTAATCATGTGAAGGAGTACCAGTGTCTACAGAGTTTTCCAAGGTGTAACGATGGCAACCGTAAAAGAAGACCCCAGCAGGTATGCACAAATACAGTTTAATCCCGGTAACATGAGTTGCAAAAGAAGATTGATTCTTCTTCGAATTAAAGTTACAGTACATACAAAAGTAAGATAAATAAGTTTTGCTCCGAGTTACCGTGGATTCGAGTTATCGAAGTTCAACCGTACTTCAAACAATGTGTTAGTAAGTTTTCCAGTTGTGGATCCGTGCTTTTCTTAAGCAGTTTAGATAGAGATAATGTTTTTTTTAATACAAATTTCATTTTATTTGTGTAATTAAGTTTTTACGTCATGATGAAAAAGCGTTTTTTATAGGAAGAAACATTTTGAATGGTTATGACAATAGTGACGGCAAGACGATGACTATGTATGATACCAGCAATGGCAATTGATAATTATGCCTGATAGTGATCTACTAAAACGGTAAATGGATATTAAGTGATGAATTGAAATTCGAAACTTGCGACGATATTTTTTTTTTGCACTAGCTGCAAGATAGTACATTAACGAAGATTCTTCGTCTTATCTCCAAATGAATGAACATAAACGAGCGACTTGAAATGGTGATTTTAGCAATCACATTGCAATCACATTACTGAACATCACCGACTCACGAACCACACTATTGACTGGGACTCCGCACAATACTTAACTTACAGCACTAACTATTTCGAACGACTGACACTGGAAAACTGGTTTACTAACTTAGAACGGACTCCACTCAACAGATGTCAACATTTACCAGCACCCTACAAACGACACATTCACGACGTAAAAAACGGCGAACGGAACAAAACGATTCAACTTTACTCTACGGATCGAAAACAACCAATCACGAAACATAGTTTTAATCCTACAACCAATCACATTACAACTTAACCGACCAATCAGTATTTGCGTGCCAGGCTATATTAGTATTCAACTGGTGCACTATTCCTCACTTGACTCTGAAGATGACTTCCGCAAAGGTTGTCGAAATGTCAGTCACTTACACCGACAACAGTCCTTCTCAGGCTATGTACACTAACCCGGACGATCTCACCATACGATCTAGTGATACACTACTTGGTGGCGCAGTGGCCGAGCGGTTAGCGTGTTCGACTCATAATTCTAGGGTCGCAAGTCGAAGTCCCCGGTCAGACCACTGTGCTCTAGACACTTTTAAACCAATTGTTAAACCAATAGTTGCGCAGATGAGTACCTGCTTCTGCTGGGGACTAATTTGCGGTAGATTAGTGTCCCATCCAGGGAGTGAAGAATAAATAACTTCGCTCGAAAAAGTGTTTTGTGTTTCTTAATGTAGTCTCAACGCCAAAAAACAGTAGTGAGTTTGTTCTGACAATTGTAGTGCTGCGATCACTTGAAATTCAAAGTTTGCGATGAATTTCTTTTTGCACTAGCTGCAAGATAGTATATTAACGAAGATTCTTCGTCTTATCTCCAAAGATATGTCGGGAAGACTGTCAGTTGATAGAGCGTGGTGTCTGCAAAACCGATCTTAAAATCCTGAGGCTTATTCCCGCCATAAGGGAAAGACTTCCAACGTGCACCAATCTGCCGTCTGCCCAAGGAAAAACAAAATGCTCCCACCTGTCGCTTTTAGGTAAGCTCTACTTAACCCAAATATGGAAACCTTTTCAAATATAAGAAGCCATCGTTAAATTTCTCGAGCCAATACTTGGAAATCTATTTAATTCATTTGCTCTTAAAAAAGATTGGTAAGTACTAAGTCTCAAAAGCAATCTGACTAAATTTTAATTTTTCCTGATTTGTTGTGATGTGATGTTGTCATCGCCTCTATACATCTACATTTGTTTTCCAAAAACAATGGATATTTTTTCAAAAATGGCGGCGAATTTAATATTCTTAAATTGTCTTCTAGCCTCGCTTTGGGTAACACATTCTTTTGAAAGTTTAGCTCGAGAACGAGGCAGCCAAGCTAATTTGAATGCACACAAAAAAACAGTAAAATTGCCGCCAATTTGGAAAAAGGTCTTTTCATCTGTTCATTCGAGGATTTATTTGATTATACTACATAATTTAAACACAAACTAATGATTCGAGCACTGAACTGACAGGATATTGTGTTAAAAAGTTTCCTGCTTACAGTCAAGTTGTCTTCAAGAACGAAGACGAGTTTTATGCAATTTATGAATTAATTTTCCTGTACAGTGTTATTGCGATTGAATATTTCACGATCATGCAAACGATGGCGACCTGTACATTTACCCATAATTATTAGCCTACGTCTAAAATTGTCCATAAAAATGCATAGAGTGAATCTGTAAACTTTAAATTTGACACACACAGCGTTGTTAGTACAAGGAAGAGTTTTACAAACTGTCACCTTCCCCGAGTTTCTTTAAACGGTGTCAGGTTCGCATTGCATTGTGGTAAAATGTACAGCCGCCATCAATAGGTTTGTGCAGCGGTTTAAAACATAAAACTTTAATGAGGTAATTTCTTTTGTTCAATGAACAGGGAACGCCACATCAAAGAGCAAGAACAATACGTGAGTACTTACATTCTTAAGTATTTTATCTAAAACCAATTTCCATGGTTACGGTACGGTACTTTTGAATTCAAACCTCAACCGTCGGAAATCTTATATCCGAGTGCCGATAAAGGAATGTAGAGCAAGTATTTCTGGTAAAAATTTTATTGTGAAACAGTTTGCATTGTTTTCGCTTTAACAGTGGTTCCTCACTTCCACTGAAGAGGATCGTTATTTTCGACTATTTATTACTTTTGAGAGGGTCGTTTTGTTTGGGACTCTTAATTTCGAAAGGGTCGCCACATTTTTGTAGCCTCTGAAATCGGAGATGCTATCGACCTTAAGACAATATTTGGAATTGATAAATCTTTGACTGCCATTTAGTGTCGGTCCCCGGGTCTATTTCAAATGCCCCTTCTAAAGGAACCTGATTTAAAACGAATTATCTTTATTTTAACAATCTACCCAAACCCCAGCTTTGCTTCCTTAGTGTCTCTCTAGTCACCCCCTAAAAGACTATTTAACATTTGGAGAGAGAAACCCTGAGAACAAGTTCGGTGTGCTCGGTGCTTATTGTTCGGTTACCACTTTGAATACATCAACTTTTAAAAATCTCATCTAAAAACTTACAAGGCCCACACTAATGAATTATTTTGCTGTCATCTTTTTATAGGAACAAATGCGAGAAATACAAAGGGACTGTATGTTGGAAGTTTATTCCTAAAGACCAACCAATCTTTGTCCTATCTAACCAGCCACAAAAAAGGATGGAACAAAAGCTCCAAAGTGCCATTTCAGTTATAGACACATTTGCTTCTACAAGATGTAAAAAGTTTGCCTTAAAAGGACTCTGCTATCATTTCTTTCCGCCATGTACGCATGCTCGAGACCGCATTAATGCTGAGCCTCAACTGATATGCAGAAAAGATTGCGAATTGTTGCAGGCAACAGTGTGCTCCAAAGAGTTTGAGCTCGCACAATCGATGACCATATTTGGCGAGTCGTTACCAGGTTGTTATAATCTTCCACCAGTTGGTAGTTCGCAAGAAAAGAATTGTATTAAACTTGGACTTGAAGGTAAGCTAAAGGTGTGTTAGTGTTAGAGTGGATGTTACTAATCATCCAGTTGAAATACAATTAAATAAAATTAAAATCTGTTACAGGAAATAATAAAACGTTAAGAAACGCGACGTTTCAACCGAGATTCATCAGGTAAATGAGGTCTGTGAGACGTCTGCTTTTAAGGTAGCTGGCTGTGGGCTCCGATTCTAACTGTCCCATATTTGGGACCGAGTCCTGCAAGTAGCCTGATGCAGACGCCAGTCTCCGCTCGGCCAATTTAACGGTTGTTACTAGCGCCTGCGAATCAGAGAACATTTTCGTGTTCTGTAATTATACAAACTTCAGGTTAATGTATATTGTGGTAATTTGAGATACCCTATAAAAAGCTCGCTGGATTCGGTGTTTTTTTTATTTATAGAGGTCATTTATAAGCTTTCAGTTTGGGTGAGCAGTTCCTAGCCTTAGTTTTGACATACCAGTTGTTTGCTAGTTGCGACGGAAAAGAAAGCTATTCGCAAACGCTGAATTAGAATATGTCGTTTCAAGTCAAACGTTCAACTAACTACAGGTGTCCAACTTAAAGTCTTAAAGAATAAAAAAAAGGCCGACAGATCGAACAGCTGGAAGTTACACGGGGAAGAGTAAGCTTTTCGCAAAAGAATAACTGTTCAAAGCGTTCGCTGCCGTTTACCTGATCCGAAATGACTCTCAACTTTGAAAGAAAGTCTCAAAAAACTTCAATGCCACAAAATTTAATGAAAGCCGTAATTTAATCTGTTTGTGAAATTCTATACGTTAAAGCATTTTTTTAATTTCAAAAATAGTTTCATAGACGTTAATATAAAAATTAAGCGGCTATGCGTAGACTTCCTGCAAGTCGATCCTCGCCAGTTACTATATGTTATATAGGGTTTCGTTTCAGGCCGGACGCCGAACACAATGTCCGGTTGTTTGACATGTAACGCCCGATAGTTAACACACGAAATAGTTATTTTTAAGTGTGGAAATCGTCCACTGTACTGTAATGAATGGAACTTCGACAGCGATAGTGACTCGGACTGCATTTTTATGGGCATTTTATCGCCTCTCTTAAGATCTTCCCGGTTACCAATGCCGGCCCAGGTAACGCAGAAAACTACATATTAGTGAGTCCAGTTTTACAAATTTCCCGGAGATCATACCCCTGGAACCTCTGTGCTGTCCGCCAGTTGAACCATTGCATACGGTTCTTCCAAATACTAACGACAACTATAAGGAGACGACATAGGATCTCTCATTAGCTGGTGAAGGTTTCGGTTAAAAAGTCGTGTTTTAACATTTTATTATTTCCAGTAACAGACTTAAAATCTTATTTCACTGGTCTGTTCTTGTACTCTTTGAATTTAAGAAGGAAACCCTACCACCATCTGTTTACGTCAACCTTTATGCAGGATAGCGGCGTAAGTTTATTGTGTTAAACCAGTATGGTATAAAATTATCTTGCAAAAAAGAAAATCCTTGCCTTTTTTGTACAACATCCCTTGTGTATGAAGATGTCTCATTATCACAAAAGGCATGCAATTTTACAAGTAAACCAGCATGTTCATCTTTGTTGTCAAACCTTTGGAGCATGCTAAGGAATGTCGATGTTTAATTCTAAATTTTACGTCTTTGCCACTCACGTTCAGTGACTTTGCCACTGATGTCCAGTGACTGGATTATAAGCTCTATTCGTTGCAATTTGGCTCGCATTGAGTTCCTTCTTGAATAACTCCAATTTTATGCCCTTTTTGACGGAAAAAGGTAAAATAAATGGCCAAAGAACACAAATGAAAACGGTATAATCTAAGAAAAACTGATCCATTGACAGCTCCCCATCTTACCAGATTTACTCGGCATATATTGAGTTAGTACAAGAAACTATTTTGCCATTTCAACTTATGACCAGGTATGTTAATTGACAGAAAACATGTTTCAAAAAACCCGAAACACCTCAAACTTTAGCTTTAAATCTAGTCTCCAGAACAAGTATACATCATAATGACTGTATCGCTATACAAGCCTTTTTTTAAGGTCAGTTCCTCATGTCTTTAATACGTGCAAATGCTGCATTTCTTCAAGGTGTGAAAAGTGACACGGCAGATCAATGTCCGAAAAAACCGAAGACAACTGCTCGAGGTATGTAAGTCGATTGCATATACTAAACACAACAAAGTACAAAAATGGAAAATAAGAGGACGTATAAAATGATAACTTAATTTTGAAATGATGAAGAAAATGATACGTGAAAACACTTAAAGTGATTTTAACAAAGTTTCAGTAACATGGGCGAATTTCACCTGATGTAATGTTACAAATATTCCCTTTTAATTGAAAACACTTTCGAGATACAAAAAAAGTAGCATTTGTTTTCAAACCAGCAATCAAGATATTTTATATTTGTTGGTAACAATGACTGAAACTCTTCTATACAATCTGAAATGAAGCCAAAGGAAATGATATCGTTTCCATTATATAGAATGCTTTTTGCTCTGTAGCGCTTTTTTCACGTTACAATAGGGAACTTAATGACTATGACGGCAATATCGACGACTACGGCATCAACAATAGAGAGTACAATGGCTTCACATTAGATTGCACCGTGCCAGACACCTGCACGCCGTCCTCTAGAAGACTACAACGCGAAAAGCACAAACTTGGAGATTTACGACCTACAGAAAATTTTGTCAGTCTTCATTCAACATTCGTTTCACTTTGATCTTGTTCTGTTCACAAAGTGTAACTCTGACAAAAGAAAAAGCAAACTAGTCAAACAAGATCAAAAACGGAAAGCGAGAAGTGTGTTCTTTGTAAGTCGTTGTTGTCGATGCTGCCATCCTCGTTTCGTAAGGTCCCTGATATCCATTTCTCACCACCAGGTCCATCCAACACGGAAATACACTCTTTCAACGGAAGTTATGTCATGTGCGAAGACCCTTCCTGGAAGGTGATAAATAAGCTCAAAATGTCCAGGCCAGTTTTCCTGATAGTTCGCAATGTGAAGCAAGAAATTAACAAGGGAAGAACTGCGGTCTCCATAACCAACAAAGTTTCTGGTCAATTTGGCGCCACGAGCTATTGTTTCCAGGCCCCTATTAGACTTGGATCCCTTGTTCGTGAATGGGGCCATTTCCATAAGACAGTTCCATTGCCCAACTTAAGAAAACCTCAAGACAACATGCAAGTATCAGGGCTGTCGTTAACTGTAGATAGCTCCAGTGTCAAGTCAATCCTAGTTCCCCTTGGAAAGTCGGTCTCCTATCACGCACATGAAAAAGTACCACTTCGAAACGTCACATTCTCCTATTTCTACGAAGACGGTTTTGGAACTTTTATTGGTCGTGGTAGCTATAACCTTTGTGGTACAGTATTTCGGGTTGAAATCAGGAGGTTAAAAACAGGTATAGTCGTTGTAAAAGGAGAATCGAAATGGCCTCTCGATGTGTCATCCATTGAGAACACCTTTGGTTTTGCTCATCCTTCAACCATGCTTGTAAACGTCCTCAGACGATCTAAGCTTCTAACGCTGCGACTGATAAAGCCAAGAATGGAATTATATCTGGATAAGGACTTAAGTGCCAAATTTTCGGGAAGAACATTTTTAGGTCGGAATGCCAGTCCAGTGTACTTGGATATATTTGGTGGTAAACTATCTCGTAGAGATCTCTTGGTAGCTGGTGTTACCACTGAGAATCTGTCGATTTCCCAGGCTATCGAGATGTTTACTGGAATAAGCCTACCATATATTGACTTGCTACAAGCAGCCCCAAATGCTTCAAGAGTAAGTGAAAAAAATTACTATATGTAGGATTCAAAACATTATAGTTAGAATGGTTGGTAGGGGTAAAACAGTTCATATTAGACACGGTTCAGCCATAAAATCGAACCTTTTGCTCATTTGTCAAACATTGAAATGCTCAAGAATTATATTGCATGATAGTTATTAATGTTTATATATCCTGTGATACTGTTTGTAAACAAGATAGCCGATATATATATTCTTTTTCATAGTTTAGGGTCACAAAACTTAGAATACTAGTGAAAAACAGCATACGATGTAAAACTTTTAGATAGTGCAAGCTCAATTTTGTTAGTGCAGGAGAATTCCGCCAGGAGTTCTGAATTTCAACTGTTAAGGTGCTGTTGTTAATGGTTTAGCAGTCACGTTTGATTGGTTATAAGCAGTTTCCCATATGTTTTCTAGGTTGGTGTTTCTCTTTCGACAAGAACAATCAGTCGATTAAGAAACCCTCAACACAAGTTCTCTCTCAGTCCCCTCGCTACCTTGCACTCAGGAAGTACGCCGGAAGGACTCAGTTTTGTGTCACGAAACGTAATTCCTGCAACATGTAACGGAAGCCAAGTTTGTCAGCTGCTCCAATTTGTGTTCGGCAAGGGAAGAGAGTTTTCACTAGCTACAGAAACAGACTGGAGACGAATCATAGTGAACACTGAACTAACCAAGACTGCCAATCAAGGAATGGCTACCATCCACGCACTCCACATATCAATGACGGTATCAATTTTTTTTTTTATGAATGTAGCTCATTTTTCCCGCCGAGGTTTCAAAAGCAAACGTTTCTGAAAGTTGGAGGAAAAAGCACTAAGTTTAGAACCTTATTAGTTCAAATGAGCGGGTTTTAGCATGGTCTCGGCTGAAAGAATAGATCTTTATGCCTTTTCTGGAAAGAATCAAACTTAGAATGTAGTTTTTTAAAATGGATAGTTGAACCATATCTAGTTAGCTCGCTAGAAGGTAAATTGGGTTTAAAGGCACGTTGTTAGTTTAAAACTAAAAGACCCAAACAACTTTGACGTAGTTTCTATCGCCAGC
Organism: Hydrozoanthus sils; assembly: GCA_027575215.2. Classification (NCBI taxonomy): domain Eukaryota; kingdom Metazoa; phylum Cnidaria; class Anthozoa; order Zoantharia; family Hydrozoanthidae; genus Hydrozoanthus; species Hydrozoanthus sils. The sequence continues at coordinate 27,116 of JAOBRD020717505.1, forward strand.
TAGCTGTTTGAAGCGAGATACGTCTGATAAAAATTAGAAATTTTCATTGCTACAAGTGGATAGAAACATGAATAAAAACAATAACAGAAATATTTTATTAAGCAACAAAAATCATTATACAATATTGTCTCCACCCTCAAAAAGAAATGCCTAACGAGACAGGAGAAAAGATAAAATATTTAGGCAAAGGTAATATAATAGGAAACTAAATATAGTATTGACGGCATTTGCTTTAGTACACATGTAATGCTCGTGGTAAGCGTCTTTGTACTGTCTAGATGCAACAAAAATTAACTGGTTCTGTTACTGTTTTTCACTCTGTCACCAGATTGTTAACGGAAGCAACGCATTTCAATCGTCACGCAAAGCGGTTACTTTCAAGGTAGATGGGAACGTGTTCTATGGTGACAGACCAAGAGAAAAGAATCTTAAGTTTGTTGGAAGCATCAACTATAACCGATTAGCCTCTGTGGTGAAGGGACAATTTTCTACAGATACTGTCTGGACTAATGCTTTTGGTCTAAGACACCTCACATTTAAGAACCTCCGCTTTGGGTATGTTTCCTTTACAATTGTATAAGAATGAGATAAGAATGGAAACCGGGCAGAACGATTTGTTGTAGTTGACCAATCCGAAAAACGAGCGGCTTTATTTTTTACCGAAATGCGTTACGGGCCTTTCACCGCTAAAAGAAGCTCAGGGAAGGTGACAACTGGAAAAACTTCCTTGAACTAGCAACAAAGAGTATGTCAAATTTGAGGTTTACCGATTCTCTCTTTGCGTTTATATTGGCAATTTTAGACGTTTATGATACAGGAATTATGGGAAAATGTACAAGTCGCCAATAATAACCCACAATTACTCAAAAGATGGCACATTTACCTACAATTCCTAGCATATTTTAAACGCCTAAAATTGCCGATAAATACGCAAAGAGAGAATCTGTCAACCTCAAATTTGACACAAACATGTACAGTGTTGTTGGTACAAGGAAGTGTTTTGCCAGTTGGCAGTTGTTCTTCAGTCGTTGAAAGGTTTGCAACGCATTGTGGTAAAATGTACAGACGCCATCGTTTTTGGCATGGTCAATTATGATGAGGAGATTGTTGAGCGAGAAGATGAGTTTGGCAATGACGAGGTGATGAGGTTGACGACAAAGACAATGATGGTCAGAATTTAATGATAACAATAAAAACGTTAATGAGCAAGAAAACGATTTTGACGTTTACGACGAAGACAAGGATATCATATCCTTGTTAACTAATAGAGATGGCATAAATTGTTTCTAATGTTAAAAACTAAATTTGTACTTTCTCGAGCCTAAGTGGCTCATTGGGCTGGCGCTTATCTCCAGTTTCTGTAGTGTTAAGCGGATGAGAGTCTTTGACTTCCCCTGGACAGGACACTAATCTATCGCAGGTTAGCTCCCAGCAGAACTGGTACTCACTTATACAGCTGAGTCGACTGGAACAAAGTCAGGTAGAGTGTCTTGCTCAGGGACACAACACAGTGGTCTGACCGGGGCTCGAACTCGTGACCCTAGGATTAGGAGTCGAATGCGCTAACCGCTGGCCACTGCGCCGGCGACCCAAACTAATGCAGGGAGATCAAACTTAATTAAAGTAGTGAAGAAACTTGAAGAATTACTTTGTGCAAGTGCTCAGTAATCAATAAAACGAGGCGTGTGTTTTCCGCAAATAATAAATAGCCATGTTAAGATGACTTGGGGGGATGTCATAAATAACTTTTGAAGGGTTTTGACAGTTGACTCATCTTTCTTATCAGAATGGCGTTGCAAACAAGGAAGCCCCATGTGGAAAATATTATGAGGGGCGAAGGTGATTTTGAGTTCGGACAGGGATGCTCGGCGCAAAAGAACAACCTTGGAAAGGTACGGTTGTCTTCATACCGAAACCAGACGAACCCCTTCCACCTGCCCCAACACAAGATGCTTCTCATTCGGTTTCAAGACTTTTCGCATATGTTAAGTATGCGAACTAAAAGACTTATAAGAGTTTCAAATGTGCTTTGTGATTGGGCTTGCAAAATATTTCACCACATTTTGTCTGTTTATGGCTTTTGTAAACGTTATGATCACAGGTGTTCGCATTCGGATCTAAACAGTATTTCCTATAAGTTAATCTTTCCTTCGAGAGAAAATTACTGCATGAATCTTGGCTTTACCATGGATTAACGTTAATAAGCTTTTTAACGACCCAGCCCTAAAGCTAAAATTTATTGTGGATAGTGACTTATTAATTAAGTTTTTTACACCTCTCAGCAGAATTGTATCACAGGACACGCACATCTTGGCGTTTCCGATGATGTCGGTGACCATTACTTTTATGGTAGTGTCTCACCAGTCAGTCTTCAGAAACTACTGCAGGCCATGGGTGTTACACATCACATTCCTAAGGCGGTTGGCGCATTAGGATTTCCTAATGGACTCAAGGTTAGTTAGTCTAGCGGTTAGCACTCCCATGTCTGTGGACCCGGGTTCAAATCATGGGCTCCGCACGAGGGCTGAGATTTGCCAATCTTCCTCCCTCAACTACATTGACATCCAGCTAACTCTACCTGGCTGTGAAGCTGTGCTCTGAAGTCGTAAATGGGCCGTATAGCGGTAGCAATTGTAAATGTATCCGTCTCCTTATTCCTTTACCTGCTGTAAGCCCGACCTCGATGGGCTGCGTACTTCGCAATTTAGCCCATGATTGCAGCGGGGGCGGTTAGCGCACGAGATCACATCAGTTACGAATAAGTTGTTTTCAGTTAAGAATTTGTTAGTGATTACTTTAATCAAAAAGACCCTTAGGAAGCTTTTTTTAAAATCGTCTGAACTCGTGGTCTCACAGATATCAGTGGCGAAGAGAAATCACGATCT
>JAOBRD020717506.1:0-14384 GCA_027575215.2 Hydrozoanthus sils
GCACAAACAGGTCTTGCTTTCTGGTAGAAAACACCTTACATACACTTTAAGCTATTTAGTGGAACTTGTCAAGTTTTCCACCAAATTTTGTTGCAAAAATAGCTCATCACAGTTTAGTTTTGCTTGATTTTTTCAGCACTGGAATAATAAACAAAGCCCGCAGCTAAATACAGTGAGTTCCTTTTGCAAACATAATCTACATTAAATCATAATTCCTTTGCGATAAAAAATACCCTGACAATTTTTTTGGTTTTGCACTTTTCTGTTTCAATAAGCCATGAGGTTTTAACGTTTTGGACAATTCATTTCCTAGACCTTGCACACCAAATTTTTAAGCTATTACGCCAGTCTCACCTGACAAGAATCGCCACATTTGCAGCACACGGCATCTGTTTTAAGAGAAAGAATATCATTCACAAAAAGTACTGTAACCTTTAATCGATGTACTAAACACAACTGACAAAAAATTTTCTTTCTGCCTACACCTTTCTACCTACCCCACTTTCAATAAAAATAATAACAATAATAATAATAATAATAATAATAATAATAATAATAATAATAATAATACTTACCCCACTTACTCACTCATCGCCGAGAATTTGCATATGAATGCAGAATCAGAAGATCCCAAGAGTCTTGGTTTAACGCCAATGGACCTTAACCCTTACGCGTGCGAGATCTTGGAAAGTGCAACAACAATTTTCTCCTCAATTAGCCCGCTTACTGGTGATTTTGAACACAGAAACATCGACACGAGAATCAAACAAAGGCCCACCCAGACGGACGTTAATAACATCAACGCCGCTATTGATTTACTGATGAGGCGCGAAGCGGAACATTCCATCGACCCAGCCACAAATCCCTTTGGGTATTTATGGCTGGCCAATTGTATTCTGTATTCGGTCGTTGCAGCATTTTGGTTAAACAAAGGTTGGAAAAGAGAAAGCGAAATCAATGATCAGAAAAAAAGAAAAACAACTAGTGAAAAGATGAAAGAAGCCTTTGTCACACAAACCACTGAATTAAGGAAAAGAATTTCTATAGCAACCGCGGAGCTGGATAGAACAAAAAAAGAACAAAAAAAGAACAAAAAAAATCACAAAAAATGGGAAGAGGAACAGAGCCATATTGGAGAGAGAATGCGGTAAAGTGTCAGTGGCAAGTCTAGTGGCCTACATCGAACGGAAAAAATCAGAATTTAGGAAAATGAAGAGAGGATTCATTCGGAAATAGAAACAGGAGGAAACAAGATCATTGAACAACAAATTTCATGTAGACCCGGGCAGTGTCTACGATCGCTACAACGCGATTATAAAAAGCGATCCAGAAAACAACAAACCAAGCTATACGAAGCCAACTGGGGAGGGGAGTAAAGAACAGCAAGGAAATTTCGAGAACGTCACAGAAGCTTGTAGCTACTGGAAAGATCTCTGGGAGCAGCCCAGCAATACCACCAACTCTAATGCTGCGTGCCATCCAACCCATCTACCTCCTTCACTTTCTACCAACCTACCCACTGAGCTGCCTACCCATCTACCTGCCTACCTTAATACCAACCTACCTACAACCTGTACACCTTCCTGCCTACGTACCTACACATCTACCTACCTCCCTACCTAACTACCAACCTACATACTGATTTGCCTACCTATCTACCTACCTCCCTTATAAAAAACCTAATTAAAAACCTGTACACCTTCCTGCCTATGTACCTACACATTTACCTACCTTACTGTCTACTCATCGATGATCTATCTGGCTAATGTCAGACCTAACATCAAGGCATTTATCTATCTTATATAAAACTACGAATGATTTGAAAACGGAATTCAATACCCTGCAACATCTCTTCTCTACACATAATTAAAACACAAACCAAGTTTCCTACCTGGACTACATTAGGGAATGCTGCTATTCCTTTCAGCACCTACAGGAACATGTTGTCACGATAAGTAACTATTTTTCATTCAAAGGAACTGTTAGTTTACTAAAGTATCATCTGCATGCTGTTTCTATTTTTAATCATTTTTGTTCGTGTGTTCAAAATTTTGTTAAATAAGTAAGAATCGCGTTTTAGCAAACTGTCTTCTAAATTTCACAATTTACTTTATTATCTTTCTTTCACTACTGTTACTCCTGCTCGTCTCTCTACACTCTTACTACCTATGACGGCAATAGCAAAAACATGACGAACCATATATCCTTTGCCCTATGATTGCATAACTAATGACGAGACAGACTTTTTGTAGTCTCCACAATACTCGAGAAGTGAATTCTTATGTCGTCGCCTGACTAGCCCTGTTGCTAAGACGCCAGTCTATCATACGTGCGGGCGGTCTGGGTTCGATTCCACGTATTTTCTATTCCAGAATAGGCACAAACGAATGCTTTCTAAAATAACTGAGGAGAAGACGCTACCTTTGCTCTAACATCTGCAAATGATTAGACCTTTAAGTCTTCCTAGCCGGGCAAGGACGTTAAACGGCCCTCGGAGTCCAATAATTGGGTTGTAAAACCTGTTGGGTTTTCCGACTACCTAAGAGTAGTGAGGACTTAGAACTAAACTAAACTAGTGCAACCTATCTACCTTTCCTGTCTGGGATACTGTGACAGAGAAGACTGGCTGAACAAGGTGAGTTCGTTGAGCTCTGAAAGAAAACAGGACTTGATCTTTAAACATTTGATATTTTTATCGAATAGATTGACGAAAATTCGTACGGCTAGCCGGTCAAACATTTGTAAGGTTCGGCTATTTCCGTGTTAACGAAACCACTAGACGTGCACATTTTCGACCGGTACCGTGTAAACGTAGTCTATGTCTTATTACTCTAACTGTTTGGTCCGTATTGTATCGTATTGTGACCTTTAAACTTTACACAGTGACCATATACATGGGTTAACCCTTCTGTCCAGATAACAATGGCCTTTTCTTGGTAAAAGAGATCTAAGAGTTTGAATTCATTCTTTAAATTTTATTGAAAAGCATTTTTTAACATTCAAATGATGGGAAGGTTTCGATTCTACTTCATAACTGACGTTGAATACAAGGCTAAAGGTCAATTCCTATACAGCTCTTACCCCTATAACATTAATACACCACAAAATGCGAAAAATAAACTTCCCAAAAAATAAGCCCCGGGGCTTGTATTTGGCGTTGATAAACTTAAACATAAGGTTGTACTGTGGAGGTATTTTAATAAGTCCAATTAACACACAAATGGAGATTTGAACTAATACACTTAGCTCCGCATCATCGGTAGTTAATCCTTGATTTCTTAAAATTCTCACCTTACAAAGCAATCGTGCAGAGCTATTGACTCGCCATCTACCAAAACAACTATCTCATGGCCACTCAACTCTTCAACCTCAATTTCCCAGACCCTGGAAAAGAAATAAATGCAACATTATCTAAGCCTCGTGGTTTCTTTTTAGACTACCTTGCCCTAGGTATGGCAACCTTATTTAATGTAAATTGTTTTACTAAAAATTTCGATGTATGTTATTATTATTATTATTATTATTATTATTATTATCTACTTATTTATTTATTTTGAAAGAATTGTATATCATATGTAATTACGTATCTAGTGGTTAGAGAAAATAAATTGAATTGAATTAAATATATGTCGTTTGTTGAATGTTGGTTAAAGGTACAAAACACTACCTCAAAAAACATTGTATCGCATTTCGAAAATGACTCTTGACTCAACTCTTTGCCTCACAGCTTCCTCACTGATGCTGTGTCTCCAAGCAATCTCCCTCTTTATCAAGCCTGGGCTACTATTTCAATCCAGGCAATGTGAAAATTCCTGACAAAGAGGAAAGTTGGTTAAGACACGGCAATAAGGAGGCCGTATGGGAAAGAATCGAGGGCCCTTTGCTCAATAAGAAAAGTGGTTTGCGGTTTGTGATATCGCACACGTGGGAACGGGTTTCACAGGACGTGCCGGATCAGCTATCACGTGACACTTGCGTGGTCCACCCTTGCTCAGCAGTAACCTGAGGAAGGCTGTGTGATACGGCCGAACGTTGTTTTCACTCTGTGAATTTTCTGTAAGTTTTTTAAATATATATGGATCAGAACACTTCGAACATAGTCAAGCATATTCCTTGCTTACCTTTATCAGAAATTAACACTTGTTGTGTAACACTAAAACACGATTGCACTCACTACCAATACACTAGACATCAAAATGGGGACCTTAAACAATGACGACGGTAACGCGGACGACGATGGTAGACAGATAAATGCAACGTGTTGGTCATCTGCATGCCGTCGTCATGAAAATTACGCCGTGAAAAAATCAGTTTTAACCTTCTCCTGTTCACAAAGCGTAACTCATACAGAAGAGAAACCAAACTAGCAATTCGTGAAAGCAAGAAGTGTGTTTTTTGTTAAGCGTCACTGATATTGCCATCCTCATTGCTTAAGGTTCCTAATATTTCCCTACTTTGGAACGAACAGTCGAACCTTAAATGTGCGACAAACTCTTCCCTGAGAACATGGAGCTCATGCTGACTAGATCTGTGGCCGGTAAAGATTTCCAGTGTAGGTTTTTGTCCCAAGCTGCTGAACATGGCTGTTATTTGCCTTGAAAGCTGCAACAAATTAGAAAATAAAAAGGTAGAGTTGCGCCAATAGTTAAGTATATTAACCTATTAGGAACGTAGTGAATCACCGCCTGATTAACCCAGTTGCTAAGGCGCCAGTCTGTCGTGCCGGAGGACCGGGTTCAATCCTTGCGGGACCTTCACTCAAGGTCCCAAAATAATTAAGGAGAAGGTGCTGCCTTTGCTCTAACATATGCAAGCGGTTAGACCTTTACGTCTTCTCGGATAAAATGTTAAACCGTTGGCCCCAGATGGCAGACCTCAAAGGGGACCTCGAGTTCTATTGCCTGCTCTCCCGTGACCCTTTGAGTAAAAAATGTCAAAAAAGGGATCTATTTCCACATAATGACGTCATCATTTGTATCCAGCGACACCAGCTTCAAACCGACCACGCCTGTAGCTAGCTAACTGGTCTGGTTTCGACTATTAGAGATAATTCTTATTTTAATTACAATATTAAGCTAAAACATCGACATTTATTTATTATTTCTTTACAACAATATTTATAAATGCAGAGGTGCCCAGTTCAGCAGAGCTGGTTTGAATGGAGCTCTGTTTAAAATAAACATGTGGACAAAAACATGTTTTACAATAAAAAATTATAATATTACACAATAATTAGAGAAAAAACGTACATGTATACATACACAGTGTTGATATAAAATTAATTTAATAAGTAAGATCTTAGATATATTTTTAAGCCAGTCTTGAATTTGGTTAAATCATGAGTCCTCCTCATGTCCAGATGAAGGTATTCCGTTTCCATATTTTAGTGTCACTGAAACCGAACTGATATTTAGTTGTTTTGGAAAAAGGCGGATGGAGCAAATTTCATTAAAAAGAAAATCGTGGTGGTAATGGTGATCAATGGTAAACTTATATTCTTACTTAATAGTTTATACTCTTTCTCGTGCATCCTAACCTTAGTTGGAACAAGGGCAGTTTGATTTAACTCTTCTTTGGATGCATACTTGGGATCAAATATCCAAATTCTGAATAAGCCACTGGATGTTCCATCACTGAAAAAAATTGAAATGATGACTTATTATTAATATGTAAAGTACATAAAGAAAGCTTCGTAATTTTAGAGATGAGGAAGTTTATTTTGGGTATCAAGTTTCGTTATTTAAAGTTTGCAGCTCATTTTCTTGTTATCACTTGTATTAATAACCAATTCTCGGCCAAAAGCACTACGTTTTTCCCCTTTCAGCTCCAGCCATTTTATCATGGACATCTCACATATTTCATACCCCAATGAAGATGTTTTTAATGAGAAATGGGGTTTGGTCAGATGAAAGTAAAACAGAAGAGCACAGAAGTAGAATTATCCTAAACTGGTAACACGAAATTTGTGGCTACTTATTGGTAGACTTCAGTCTATTTAGCACACCATCATTCCTCCTGTTTGGGGTGGAACGGATTAAACAAAGCATCTTATGGAGCTGCCCAGCTCCAGTTACTTAGCTTCAAGACTGCGTTTTTATACAGTCAACCAAAATATAATTTTTCTTACAGTCTCATTGGATAAGGTGCGTCACGTGGTACAAAATAGGAAGACGGGTATCAGGCATTTTCCCCGGTCACATTTGATGCTTGTCTTCCGATTTGATACTTGTCTTCCGATTTGATACTTGTCTTCCGATTTGATGCTTGTCTTCCGATTTGATGCTTGTCTTCCGATTTGATACTTGTCTTCCGATTTGACACTCATCTTGTGATTTGATACTCTCATGCGATTTAATACTTGTCTTACTATTTGATAGTTGTCTTCTGATTTGATACTCTCATGTGATTTGATACTTGTCTTCTGATTTGATAGTTGTCTTGTGATTTGATAGTTGTCTTCTGATTTGATACTTGCCTCCAATTTGATACTTGTCTTCTGATTTGATAGTTGTCTTCTGATTTGATAGTTGTCTTCCAATTTGATACTTGTCTTCTGATTTGATACTCTCATGCGATTTGATAGTTGTCTTCTGATTTGATAGTTGTCTTCTGATTTGATAGTTGTCTTCTGATTTGATACTTGTCTTCCAATTTGATACTTGTCTTCTGATTTGATACTTGTCTTCTGATTTCATACTTGTCTCCTGATTTGATACTTGTCTTCCGATTTGATAGTTGTCTTCTGATTTGATAATTGTACTCTGATTTGATACTTGTCTTCCGGTTTGATACTCGTCTTCCTATTTGATCCTTGTCTTCTGATTTGATGCTCGTCTTCTGATTTGATGCTTGTCTTCCGAATTGATGCTTGTCTTCCGATTTGATATTTGTCTTCTACTTTGATACTTGTCTTCTTATTTAATACTTTCTTGTGATTTGATATTTGTCTTCCAAGTCGATGCTTGTCTTCTGATTTGATACTCGTCTTCTGATTTGATGCTCATCTTCCGATTTGCTACTCGTCTTCCGATTTGATTTTTGTTTTTCTGATTTAATGCTCGTCTTCCGAATTGATGCTTGTCTTCCGATTTGATGTCATCTTCCGATTTGATATTTGTCTTCCGCTTTGATACTTGTCTTCTGATTTGATACTCTCTTGTGATTTGATATCTGTCTCCAAGTTGATGCTTGTCTTCTGATTTGATACTCGTCTTCCGATTTGATGCTCGTCTTCCGATTTGATGCTCGTCCTCTGATTTAATGCTCGTCTTCCGATTTGCTACTCGTCTTCCGATTTCATTTTTTTCTGATTTAATGCTTGTCTTCCGATTGATGCTCGTCTTCCAATTTGATGCACATCTTCTAATTTGATACATGTTCATCTTCCAATTCAATACTTGTCTTCTGATTTGATGATCGTTTTCCAATTTGATACTCGTCTTCTGATTTGATACTCATCTTTTGTTTTTTATCCATCTTCCGATTTGATACTCATCTTTGATTCTAATGGAACAAACTGAACTAAGCAACTTTTTAAAGAAAGAACAAAATGAATATGGCGTTTTGTTCACGCAAGTAAAGAAGAGCTTGAAAACCTGCAACATCACACTTGCCTTTATTTTCTTTATATATCCAGACAGATTTCCTGCAATCTGATTGGCTACTAAGAGGACAGGATTATCTTGTTACGACTGCGGGGTTGACAAACTTTTTTTATCCTTTTAACGAATTGGTAAAAACCATAGAATAAATAACTTATAATAATTTCATTTGCTTAGTCTTCACTGGGAAATCACAGGAAAAACCTGAAACTCCGTGATCAAAATTTTAGAATATCTGTATTTTTTTCCTTTTCTCTGTAATCTTATACTAGCGCTGACCAAGTCCCAGTAGTAGAAGAACTAAACTTTACCTTGTAACTCTGGAAAACATGACATGCCATTCATAACAGAATGGTGACTCCACTACATCCACATAGCCGTCTGTAACCTAAGAAACAAAACAAGTCATACTTTGCTGTTGGTATTTACTCTATAACTATAGCCTTCACCAGCCCAATAAGCTTAACAATGAGTAGGCTAGAATGAAATGAAACCAATAGCTCCAAAAAGAAAACATTTGGGGTCACCATGGGTCTAAAGCAAACTCAAGATCCAAAACCAAAACAAATGAGCAAATAAATACTTTCAAATATTCATACTGACAACAGTCACATAAGCAGCACAAGCAAACTATAATCCTGCTGACAACTTAAAAATTGATATGTGCTTTTCTCTGTTTTTCACATTGCTAGGCACCTTGGGGCAGATCAGCAGGCACTAAAATAATTTCATCATGGGCTGGTACTCATTTACACAGCTGAGTCGACAGGAAACAAATTAGATAAAGTGTTGATCTTGCTCAAAGACCCAACACAGTGGTCTGATGAGGACTCAAACTCACGACCCCAGGTTTATGAGTCAAACTCCTAGGCTGTTATGCCAATGAGAAAAGATTTTCCTTGTTTTATTAGCCATAAACTCACCTTGAGACCCCTTAACCCAATTTTATGCAATCCTGGTTTGATACAATGAACCACTGCACTTGAAGAACTGTGTTGAGGCAAATAAAAAAACTGACAATCACCAAACTTGCTTTGAAACAGACTGTAAAATCAAACTAACTGTGGTTAAGACAAAGGGGAAATGCAAATAACCTTTTTTTTTGCTTCTTTTATTACAGCATAGGAGGGGGAAAACTAAGAAAATTTTTAAATATTTCAAGAGGTTGTCAAGAACTACAGCAAGACAAGACACACAGTATAAAGTGATTTTTTAGGGTTTATTTCATAGTTGTCCTGAGTTTCCCTTACATTCTCTTATAACTCGCCTACACAAGTAGTGAGCCTGGGTTACCTGTGATGACTTGTGTTGTATTTTTGTATGTTGGTATTTGCATTGGACGGAAAGAAGTTAAGGGGGAGTGAACAAATTAAACAGCATCATACACAGATATCACTGTTACATATTTAACCACAGTCTCAACTATAACAAACACGTAAACAGCGGCAAAACAAAAGAAAAATAACACCAAAATAAAATCAGTTATCACGGTAACTTTTCTAGAAGACTGTGTTTTATGAACATCAGAAACAACTCAAGCACCTTTTAAAGTAATACTACAGTATAGAGGTAGTGAATGGTAGATCTGAGACTGTCTGAGATGCCAAACAGCCTTTTTGAAATTTAATCGCCTTGCATCTAGAGGCTACCATAACAGCCGAGAGGCCAATTATTGTGTCCAGACCCATTAGAGTACCACTGTGACATCTCCACAGTATCACCTACAGATACCTTTGGTTTACTTCTCATTTAGTGAAATATATCATCTTGAATACTTGCAGACATCAGCAAACTTAAAAACTAAACTTAAACTAGGCACACTAGACACACTAGACCATGGATCATAATTATGTACCTGGTGGTGTTCATAGAGCAGCCATGTGGGTAACACCAATCTGCAGGTGAGTTGTCAGAAGTTTCAACTGTGAACTAAAGAAGTACAAGGAGGAAAAATTTGGATGCTTCATGGCCAGTACTGCCAGTTTGATTTTACTCTAACGTACATTACTGAATAGATAAATATCAAATGATCCACTAGCCAGCAAAGCAGGAGGTACCCTTTGTTTTCAAACAATCTATCTGTGGTTGTGGTTGAACGTGTGAGGCATCGGGCAGGTTACTTTACTTGTGCTCGCTCCAACTTGCTTCACTTGTGCAGTGGGAGGGATGGGTTTTAGATCGAATGGAAAACAAAACAAATGCCAGCTTTATAGGCTAACAATCTACAAGAGCCTGATTTGTATGATCCACCACCAATCATTTGGTTAACCCAGTTGATAAGGTAGCAGTTTGTCGTGTGGGAGGCCTGCTATCATTTTCTTAGTGCTGGACCTTCACTCATGGTCTTAGAATAATTAAGCACAAAGTGCTGCCTTTGCTCCAACATCTGCAAATGATTCTTTCTAGCTGATTTTTTAGGCACTTTTAAAAATGATTGCATTACCACTTGGGTTCACAAAATCAATCAAATGCTTGAAAATCCAGCTAGATAGGATCAACAGACTACCAAAAACAACATGAGACCAAGGTTAGTAAAATTTTATTGAAAACCAATTTGTTAATTTTACTTTGCTCATAGTTTCATCCATCAAATAATACATTAATTATTTTGTAAGCCACACTGATTTTGTGTCTGGGTTGCCTGTGGAGTGTTGAGATAAAGTCGTCATTGAGAGTGTGTGACTGATGCACTCTCAAAGATCGAATGAACACCAATCACATTGATCTATTTACTAAAGTATAAACCTGTACCTATATAACGTATAACATATACATCTTTACAAAAAAACCCCAAAAAATTAAATATAACTAACATGGTAAAATTTCCTTATAATTATGCCCCTTTCTGTTGTTGCAGTGATTATGTTTGTAAAGTTCTAAGCTTCACAGGAAACTATTTTAAACCACATTTCAATACTTGAAAACTCCATGAACAGGGTTTGAAAATGAACCATACAGTATAAAAAGAAAATATTTTATTTAATCTATTCTGAGTTCATTATTACTTCCCATTAATATCAATAGTGTAGACTTTTTAAAAAGTCACACACATCACATCATTAAAAAGGATATTGAGTAAAAATTTTACTCAATATCCTTTTTGATGATGTGATCGTGAAGACAATAGAATATAAAAAAACATATTTATAAGAGCCATCCCTTCTGTTAATACCTAATCAAACTAAATAAGGTTATTAAATTGGATACTTTTTGTCTATAGCGGGAATGAGACAACTGAAATTCACCAGATGTTTAACAATAATTTTTATACTTGTAAAAGCACTTTGAAGAACATGAAAAAATAATCCCCAGAAGTTTACTCCATGGCAAACTGCTGTCACAAAAACTGCACAATGTAGTTTGCCAAAACAGAACAATAATACTATATGTGTTCATAAATCTACTCACAGGTAGTCTCGTAGTTATAAAATCTGGATCTGACTGTAAACCAGAGTACCTAAAAATGAATATAACATAATCAACTAGCTAGAGATAACTTCCGTACTGTTGCATACTTCATTATGCATGCATTTTAACAGTGCTTAGTACTTACGGGTATAGTAGCGAATATTTAGGTTTTAGAACAGGAAAATATAGGTATGCTCAGAAACGGAAGTTTTACCCAAATCAGTCTCGATCTGTAAGTTTGAAACAAGAACGTAGGATGCGGAGTAGGTTGTAAATTTAACTCTGGTGCTAAACGGCCCTTGAATAAGTGAGCCCAGCTGTTCTTTCCTAGTTCTGACCTGCGTCTAGAAACTCACCTCCAATTTCTGGCCGATTCACAAAATATGAAACAACAAGTAAAGAACAGAGTCGCCGAAGATGTTCTCAACCACATTTTTCAACTCACATTGCACAAAAAAATTTTTAAGAGAACCGCTCGTCGGTCCAAACACAGGCGTGGCTCCTCGGCACATTCGTTACCATTCCCAACACCACCGAACCGCGCTGTGGTAGGGAAATACAAGTTTTCCAAGATTCACAAGGACTATCTAAAACTTTCGAAAAAAGATAATGAAAAGTTAATGTAAATTTTAAAAAGTCAACCGTCATTGAAAATTTCACCAAAAAGTTGATCTTAGGGGAAAGACATCCTCATCTTCTCAGTAAAGACTATCCCAACGATTGGATTGAATTTGCACCTGTCAAATTGTGCAACCAGTTTCTCTTTCAACGTGTTTCGTCACAGGTCGCCCAAGCTATGTATTTGCTGCATACTAGTTACAGCTTCGATCGCATTTATAAGACTTTGTATGGGAATTTGCGGTTGCCGTGGATATTTTCAGAAATAAAATTCACAAAACAATATACTGTTGTACTTACTTGCTTAGTGTCTTTTCTTGTTGGTTCCTGCGAAATCTGGGGACGTTTCGTCTTCCTACAACTCTTCAAACACGGCTCGAAACGTCCCCAGATTTCACAGGAACCAACAAGAAAAGGCACTAAGCAAGTAAGTACAACAGTATATTGTTCTGTGATTTTTATTTCTGAAAATATCATAGCTTGGGCGACCTGTGGTTTCATATAGTATCACAGCAAGTTTCCCTAAATTTTGTTTTGTTAGTGTTCGACTCACTCATAACAATATTTTGTCGACTCCCGCTCACTCCAACCTCCCTATAACTCCAACCAAAATTCAACTCATCTCGAAACTGCACATAATGTTAATTTACCCTCGGGTAACTTGACTCCCGACAACTCGGAAGTTCTATCGATTTTCTTTGAGGGTTCGAGTTATCAAGAGCCAACTGTACATGTATACCAATTGAAAGAACCGAAAGTTAGAGTTGCCAGACTGGCTGGATTTGTGGTTAGCAAGCTGAGGAGTCTGGGTTCGAGATGCGTTTGTGCTCTTTTTTCTTTTACGCCTTCAGTTTCCAATCATCCATTTTTTCCTGTTCGTCTTGAATGTTTACCTTTTCTCGTAAAGTATAAACTGGGGTGAATTTTTTTTAGGATTTTTTAAACATATTCAGTTTTTGAAAATGCAAAAGGTGGATAAGTAAACGAATGTTTACCTTTTCTCGTGAAGTAACTGTGATTAATTTTTTTAGGTTTTCTTAAATACATTATTTTTTGAAAATGCAAAAGGTGGATAAGTGCCTTCTTCAGTGAAAGGATCTGCCACGTAAATGATGTTGTTTGGAATGAGCTGAATCTGAATGGCTTCTTCGACTCGTCGAGTGTACTAGTGTGGCTCCCGGTGCGGACACTTTTATATTGCTCCAACGGTACACGCTTTTTTATGAAAACAACTTTATAAGAACAGCGAGGCTCAGATTGGCCAAAATTTTGACGACAAGCTCAATTGCTGATTTTTTTAAAAATTTACTAACTTCTATCATTAACTTCAAAATACAGAATGAATAGGCAATGCTTCGCAGTTTATCATCACTACGCTGGGAATGGTCTCGAGAAAATGACTCAGCTGCGAATCCACTTTAAATCCGCCGCGGGGATGAATTGATCAAATTCGTTTTCCAATGCGTGTGTTGCAGTATCTTAGCCTTAGTTTTTTTCTTCAATTCAAACACACATAGAAATAAGAACATTTTAAGAACTATTTGAGGCTCAAATCGCCAAAAAATTAGGAATGTGCCTCGCCAATTATTTTTGCCGCATTTCTACGAAGAAACCGAGCCATGCACGTACATGATTTAAACACACACGCCAACATGATGCAATGAGTATCGGTTCCAAACCATTTCTTTATTGAATGTGGGACAACACTATGAATATGACTTGGTGTTATTTGATACGGGTTTGATGGAAATGCGAGGTGCGGAACGCGGAGTATAAAAATTAGGAGTCTCGTTTGCAGAGTGTAAATGATGTGCAGGGTGTAACAAGAATTTGAGTGTGAAAATGCGTCTGAAAGAAGAGTCTAAAAATGCCGAGTATAAATCCATTATTAACATACTGTATGGTTACTACTCGTTCTTCGTATTCTGATCGACCGAGTTTGCGTAGCTTTCATTCATAGGCTAAGAAAACACATCGCTGTAAATATTTACAGTAGCGTTGTGCACTATATCATTTAAAATTGAATTTTTACCCCCACGTGACTCAGACAAACAGAGGCATGTTTGACAAAACGGTGTAGAGAGACCGCAACGATCTTGATATACAAGAATCGTTTTTAAATATTAAATATCATGGTCGGTTCAAAATATTGCATCAGCCGCCTCTCAATTTTACGATAGCTGGTTTGTTTATGTGATTCATGACGTCATTAGAGCACGGCGCTATGTTTTGTTTTGATGTTTCGATGTGAAAGATCTAACACTTCAATGAAATAACCCGCGACTGAAGGGGAAGCGCTTATTCGAGATAGGGTGCTTGTGTAGACAAGGCGCTTACTTTTTATCATTCATAGTTTAAGAAACAAACAAATGTTCCAAACAAAATTTTTACAATAACCAATAATTTGTGACAGCAATAAATCATTCAGTTACTTCTATGAATAAGGGCGCGTATTAGAATAGCGGCGCTTATTAATATAACGCTTTGTAAACATTGGCACAGCTCAAGTTGCATGGATATATCAATATATTTTCATTTCAACACTTTATTACACTACATAAAATTCGATGCTTTCAGTTCAATCACTTTAAAATAACGATAACATACATCTAATGTATAGTCCTGAAGTATTGTGTGATAAATTATCGTCGCCGTGAGATGATGGGAAAAGCCGACGTTTCGAGCGTTAGCCCTTCGTCTGAGCATCACTTGAGATGCTCAGACGAAGGGCTGACGCTCGAAATGTCAGCTTTTCCC
>JAOBRD020717721.1:0-14383 GCA_027575215.2 Hydrozoanthus sils
CAAATGATTGCAAATGTGATTTCAAGGCTTATAATTTAAAACTTGAAGCTCTTGATGAGGGGCTTATTAGAGAGGGGGACTTCATACCAGGAAACCCAATTAGTGCTAACCCAGGGTTAACTATTTAATCCATGTTCCCATTTTCTACCTTCTGGAACTTGAGTTAGGGTGAAATTTTTGGGTTGACCTGTTTGTTTTATTAGTAAATCTGTTCAGTATTCTGCTTACTAAGCATAACAACGCTTTACTTACTAAGGAACTTATGTTTGAATTTTGTCTTAATCCAGGGTTAAGCTAATCGGGGTTTTGAGGAACGGGGCCCAGGCCTTTTACGGTAATAACCAATTTTATTTCAAATGAAATTTATTTTTGTATGTTTTTTTATACAAAAGCATAATAAATAATACATCCTGATGTAATTTGAAGCCCCCAAGACAATTTTTCAGATACTCTGCTGTATTAGTTTTGTTCTGCTTGGGACAGGAATTTATTTTATTTTGAGAGGGGTGGGGGTTAAAGAAAATTTACAGCATTCCATAGCAAATACTTTTAAAATATATATATATAATATTATTTTTTGATCTGCCCAATTTTGACTTTAATTTATCCAAAGGTTATGGATTGGCAGCAAATTTCAGAAAATTTTACAGCCTACTCGGTTCAGCCCATAGGAGAACGTAACACATTGACTCATACAGCAATCTGTAGAATATCATTTATTGTCACAGTATGATGAGGTCTCAGTAAAAACGTGTTTTATTCAACCATCAAAAAATATGGATGAAATTTTGTAAGGTGTTTATCTGAAACTCTGTAGTTATTATTTTAAGAAGTTCTACAAGACTACTACTATTATAACTACTCGAACCATACGGTTAAAAAACATGATTTACCTTTTCTTAATGATATTCATTGATCACTAAACCTAAACAACTATGGGAAGATGGTAGTAGTGTTTGCAGATCAGAAGCAAGTATATAAATAGTATCCACAAACTGAAAATGGAGTTCACACTGTCTTTTAGAGTAGGCCGAGTGTGTTTAGCAGTACAAAAAACAAAGGTATTTTTAAATTTTTTAAACAGTGACTGTGTATTTCTACAACACACTTGCAAGTTCTTAAAAACTCATCACCTAAAATGATATATTATTTGTTCATAACTCTACAGTACTTCTTTAACAATAACCATCTAACACTCGAGTTTATTATCCAATCAGTGTTTAAGTTTCTATTTTTTTCCATCACTCAAACAACATTTCTTTTATCAGATATTACATAAATCAAACAATGAAAATCCAACAAGTTGCACTGTAGTTGGAATCTTTATCTTAGCAAATGCTTACCTAGTCTAACATTTAACCCTTTCAGTTCCAGCTGTAGTGGTAAATTCTCCCAACTAGAGGCCATGTTTTTCAATGAACAAGTTTGGAAGATATTTATTTTTCATGTCTTTCAGCTGTTGACTTTGTTTGCTCAATTCTCATTATTTTTTCTATACCAAATGTCTTATTCTATAATTATATGTTCTTAAGGTAAAGTTGGATGTTTGTAACTCAGTGGGACAAAAAAGGTTTAAAAATGTTACAACTCAATTTATCATTCATTTTGAAACAAATACTTATTAATTCCATTGCAATACAAAAAGCTTCACATAAGACTTCAGGAGAAGACAGACAGTTTTGCAATGTAGCAGCCCTTTACCTTTACAAGACTGTGTCATACAAAGCAGTTGGATGACACAGAAAGAGAATGGCAAAAATTACTTTGATAACAAAGTAAGCAGTTTAGACTAACAATGTTTATTGATTTGTTCCAACACACATGATGATCATATGATACAACACAAATCATTTGAATGAGTTGAAAATTTCAAATCAAGTACTGTATATGTAGCAGCCCAAAAAGGCATTTAAATCCAAACTGGAAATAAATTGAGAATTATCACTATTTAAGGCAAAGATTTACTGCTTCCAGCACAGTGTTTAGTCAAACAACCAAAGATGATGAAACTAAACTTAATCTTGACAATGCATTAGCGATGACAGCACAATAAACTTGCTCGGTCTTGCTTGTCAAGTAAAGAAAAATATTTTCAAAATGATTCCTTCAATTTTATATCTGCTTTATCAGTTTCCATTCAAAATAGTCATTATAAAACAAGATAAAACTGACTTGATTAAGCACAACAAAAGTGACCCCATGTTTTTGATTGACTAAACCGAACCCGAGGCCTGCATTTCATGGCTCTCTTGTTTTACCAATTAATGGCTTTTTCTTTCCTAGCTTTTGCACAGTCTTAATTTTAAATACAACAAACTAGGAGATAATTTGTACCTCTACATTTCCATTTACACAATTTAGTTATAAATAAGAATTGAATAGCAGTTGCATTGGGTTTGCTTGACTCCAAAACTCGCTTGGGGCAAACGCAACTCAATATCTGTAGATGAAAAACAGAAACTTACAGTTACTGGTACAATTGGACAATTACATGAAGCATGAACCTGTACCTATTTGAATTTTAACAACTGCCACAGAGTACCAATACAGGGAAGGGAAGGTCAAAGAGTTGCACATCTTTTTTATGAGTAATAACTTAATTCTACGAGCAGGCATAGCTCAGTTGGTTAGTACGAGGCCTTCAGAGCTAGGGGTCCCAAGTTCGATCCCCGGTGACTGCATGTCTGTTTCGACTTTCTTCTGATCAGTGTAGCTGTAGCTTTGAATATCTGTAAAACGGAGCATTGACAGAGGGAGGGGGTAAAGGGCGCACTGTTGGCTTCCATTGATAGCAGCACTCTCAGAGAGCTGAAGGAACTACCCACTTTAAATAACAAAGCCTTTACCTTTTTTAATTCTTAATTTGATTCAGAAGGAAAGGGGTGCCTTTTTAAGTACCCAACTCTGAAGTTTAAGTTAAGTAAAATCAAAACATTAATTTTAACCTTGAATCTGTTTAAAGAGGAATTAATCTCTACAGCTTGATAACAGACATGCTTCTATTTATTGAATATTGCTGGTTATCGAGAGAAACAAACTATAAAGAGTTATTACAAGAGATTTGCCTACCCACTAAGAAAGGCACATATCTAGGTTAAATCCTTTCTCAAGCCTAAGTGGCTCATAGGGCCGGCACTTATCTCCGGTTTCTGTCATGTTAAGTGGATGAGAGTTTTTGACTCCGTCTGGACATGACACTAATCTAATCGCAAGTTAGCTCCCAGAAGAGCTGGTAGTAATTCATTTATACAGCTGAGTCAACTGGAACAAAGTCGGGTAAAGTGACTTGTGCAAAGACACAACGCAGTGATCTGACCGGGGCTCGAACTTGCGACCCTAGGATTATGAGTCGAACATGCTAACCACTCGGCCACTGTGCCACAGACAAGAAATTGCATATCTGCCAAACAATTATTATCATTACCACCTAACATCATCATCTACTTCATCATTTCCAAATCATAACAGCTATGAACAAACCTGTAGTAATTGGGTTTGAATGGACCATTTTTGTTGACTCCAAGGTACTTGGCCTGTTCATCTGCCAACTCAGTCAGATGGGCATCAAATGTTGGCAAGTGAAGCAATGCAACATATTCATCTGCAATTGATTTACTACTCTTAAAACTCTCATGGCCAGCTAATAAAAGTCATTATAAAACAAGCAGATAATATACAGTAACATGCATTCTTGTTGGCTGTTGTTACACACTCTAGTACAAAGAGTGTACCTGAATAGTATGTCTTCATGGGGATTTATCAGCTGTTTGTGTGACAAACTTTATAAAAGAAATATAAAACCTGCTTGCTTGCTTTTGTCAGAGATAAAATTTTTATTTCACTAAAAAGGGGAACAAAATCTTGCAGCAATAATCACATATAATTATACAGTATCAACAACTTCCTCAAACCTTTTTTCTACAGTAATCGCCATACCAGCAATTTTTTATAAGATTTTCTATAACTCCATTTCTATACAACCTTTTGCATAATAAAATAAAAGTTACTGACCCATCTTCTTTGGCAACAAATAAACATCTTGTTTATATCTCCCTGGTGGGGCTTTGTACAGTTCAATAAGAGCAATTGCCTACAACAAAACAACAAAAACCTAAGTTGTCACATATTTTCATAATGGAAATGGAGAGGGTAGAACAAGGGATGAGGGAGTAAATGTTAACCTTTTCTGAAAACAAGTACAACAAAACTGCCGCACCAGAAGTGAATAATGTGCTTTGCAGAAAGAAACTAAAACAAATATAGCCAAGTTAAATTCTTTCTTGAACCTAAGTGGTTCATTGGGCCAGCGCTTATCTCCGGTTTCTGTGGTGTTAAGCGGATGAGAGTCTTTGACTCACCCTGGACAGGATGTCCTATAATACATCCCAAGTTAGCCCTGTAAGAACTGTTCCTCATTTATACAGCTGAGTTGACTGGAACAAAGTTAGATAAAGTGTCTTGCTCAAGGACACAACACAATGGTCTGAGAGGGGCTCAAACTGGCAACCCTAGGATTAAGAGTCAACCACTTGGCCACTGCTCGGCAAGACCAAAAAAAAATTATTACAGAGTCTTCATGAATTCTGTCCCATCACAATGTACATGTATAAAAACAGGGTTCGAAATTCATGGGCACCATGGCGCTAATTGCCCCCAGCTATGCCTCAACTGTGCCTGGTGATGGGAAAATTGCATATACCCAGTGGCCCAAAATGACTTCCAGAAGCTGGGAGCAAAAGTATGGTAATATGAGTTACTTCCTCACAACATTGGGTTAATAGTTTGATCCTAACAGTATGGTGACTGAATTGAAGCAAACCTGGTTACTTTATTGCAGCGATGACCTAAGTTTTGTGTCAGTCTACTTTTATCTTGGATTTGTTTTCTATAATAATTTCAGCTTATTTGGTGTGCACTTTACAAACATTGCACTTATAAGCTAAAATCCTATTGAAATTAAGCAAAAGTGAACACCTTAAAAATGGCCCCTGGGTTCTACCAAATGGCCCCCGGGTCAGACATATACCAGGAAGGCCAGGGGCTAAAAAGTGCCCCTGATTTCATAAATTGAATTTCAAACCCTGAAAAACTGTAGAGAATACAACTGCACAACATGCTTTATTAATACAAAATTTTACCTGAGTAGTGGATGTGATTGATACCACAAATGATGGTACACTAGAGCAACTAAGATTTACTAGACGGCCCTGGAAGAGACAAATATTACATAAATTTTGTAAAGTGAACACATTTAATTCCAAGCAACACGGAGGTCAACCACTAAGAGCAAAAAACTGAATTTGAACAAACTAAAATTGAGTGAGTTAAGAGACTTGAATAGATTCTTGGAACTCATAGTCAGCAATGAATACAATTGGCTGGTTCTTTTCTAGTCACAAATGTTTGAAATTGATTCATTTATTAGAAGAGCAATTCTCAATAACAGAAATTATTAGTTATCTCAAACTTGTAATTAGACCTATTATGTTGAATCAGTGGATATTTTTGTAACATTTTAAAGATTACAAGAGCAAACCTCTTGAGTTATCAACCCTTATCCAGAAAAAAAATGGTTTCAGCAAAAATTTAAAATGCTCTAACTCTAAAACCACTGCTGTAAAACCTACAATGTTAAAGACTTTTCAGAAAGGCACAACAAATAAACATACAAATCAGCAACACCTTTAGGTAACATTTAGAGCTTATGTAGCAAATACCTCTGCCAACAAAACAATACGTTTTCCATCTGGCCAGATAATATGATCTACTTGTGTTCTAACTTTCTCCCATGTCAGATCCGATGTTCTCAGACTTGACTATACAACAAACAGAGATGAGAAAAAATCAATACAGGTGGGAACAGGCTGATTCTGACTAACACATTGACATGCAAAAATCTATGTTGACTATAAACAATAATTGAAAAAAGTGACAAAATCATTGTCGAAAAAAATTCAGTCTTTCCCCCAAACCTTATAATTCTTAAATTATTACAGAGGATTGGCCAGATTTAGGCCAGATACTCTCTTTGCATTTCTATGCTGCCTGGTTAGCCCAGTTAGTAGAGGTGCCAGTCTTTTGTGTGGAAGGCCCGGGTATGATTCCCGGTGCAAGACCTTCACTCAGGGTCTAAAAATAACTGAGGAGATGGTGCTGCCTTTGTTCTAACATACACAAACGGTTAGACCTTTGCATAGATCTTCGCAGATAAGAACGTTAAATCGTAGGCCCAGTCTCTCAATCTCCTCTTGGGGGACTTAAAAGAACCCACAGCACTTGCCGACAAAGAGTAGGGTGATACCGGTTTCGTAGTCTGTCTTGGACTAACTGAGGGTAACTCTTACTGAACATTATTGTGAGCCGTATATAGCAGACTATTGAAGACCCTCAATACCACAGTCAACTGTAAATCATTGTAAAGTGCCTTTGAGCATATACATATGGAAAATGTGCTATATAATTGCTAAACATTATTATCATTTTTAACATTGTATGGGCAATTTAAGACATTTATGTGCTAGAAACTATGGATAAGTGTACAAGTTGCCATCTTTTTCATATTTGTGGATATAATAATAACAATTTTTATCCAGGAAGCCCACTCGCTTGAGCGATTTTCAGTGGGGTCCTGCAAATTAAAACAAAATAAAAATAAACATTACAAATACATATTAAAACATATAAAAATTACAAACATATATATTAAAATATAATATTAAAGTCCCTAAAATCTAATAACAAACCATCACAAATATAGAATTTTGGTTTAAATTGAACTAAAGTGGAGGATTCTTTAACAATAGTATTCATTAGCGGCTTGGTATACAAATCAGTGCTGTCCAAAGTTTGTTCGAGAAGTTTATAAATTATTCTCCATGTGAGTGTTGTAATTATGATAGCTAGAATTCAGTTTAAAATCAAAGTCAAAATCAATTAAATTATTTAAACATTTATACACAGTTATTAAATGGTGTAGTTTTCTCCTTTTGAAATAAATAGAGGTTTCAAGTTTAATGATCTTAGTGCATCATTTGCTGAACTGCTAGGTGGATGGTTTTTCTAGGCAGCTTTGTTTTGTAATAGTTGCATGTCCTTCATAAGTGTGTCATTGTTTTTATCTACCCAAAAGATGTCACCGTAATTAAAGACTGGAGTAACAAGACTTTTATATCTAGTTACTCTAGAATCCAATGGAACAATCTTAGAAGCCCTTTGGATCACACCAATCCTAAGGCTAATCTTTTTAGATATTGAGTCAACATGATAAACCCAGGAAATGTTTCCATTGACTAGGACACAGAGATATTAGAAGTTGCAATGGGATTAATTCTCCCTTTATCTTACAAATGGTATAACACTGATTGTTGAAAGTAAAAGCAGTAACAGAAACAATTACTATTCAACCTACCACATCAATTTCTGTATTTGAGTGACCCATATTACAGACAATGCACCCATTCTTCAACCTATCCATGTGTTCTCTAGTCACCACATGCTTGTTTCCTACAAATAATGAGTAAAAAAATTAATAAGTAGTACACTTAAGGGCCCAATAAAACACCAAGAGCTTCAAAAGAAGTTTATTCATTTTTTAAAAAGCAACAGCTAAATAGGTAGGTTTAAACAAACAAATTATTAACTTATGACCTGGTAAGCTAAACAAACTTGTTTTGATCTTGGCTGTATAATTATTTGAATTTGAAGGAGTCACAACAAATCTCCAGGAGTCGAATGAGAGCGGGCAATTAATACTCAGTGTCATTTAATCAAGACCTGCGGTTCAAGGTTTACAGTTTATTGTCCCTATCTGATAAGATGATAATGGAATTCTTATCATATTTTGCTGGAATTAGAACAAAGGCAGCATCTTATACTCATTTATTATAGGGCCCCAAATCTTGGCTATATATTTGAATTTAAATGAGTTACAATGAATCTCAAAGAGAAACAAACACGTATTGAAAATGATAGTTTTATCCTAGTCTTATTATTTATGGATTTATTTAGTTATTTCATTAAAATTTCATAACTGTACCTTAGGGATGACTAGTTATTATAGTATTGTTGCTAGTACAATTACAGATGAAGAGCCTCCATATGTAGGATACACTGTAATAAACCATTATTATTATTCTTATCATTATTATCATTATTATTATGGGCAGTAAAACTACCTGTATACACAGTGTTAGATAGCAACACAGGGCGCAGAGCGCAATATATACGTAATATATAATACATTATTATTATTGTTATTATTATTATTATTATTATTATTATTATTATTGTTATTATTGTTATTATTATTATTATTGTTATTATTATTATTATCTATTAAGTTTGACTGGGAATCAAACTTGGGCTTACTGTCTCACCAACTGTGCTAGCATAAAACTGAATAAAACCTGTAAAATACTTGTCCACTAGAAAACACCGGTCAAACCACTCACCAGTACATGTGATAAGAATATCGATTTGTCGAACAACTTCTTCAATTCTAGTAACTCTAAAACCATCCATGCTGAAATTAAGAATAGTAATTTTAGACACCATTTAAATTTACAAAATAACACCAGTGAATCATGTTCACTGATTGATTAAGAATGTGAGAAAACCATGTCTGTAAGAGAAGTATAAACATGCTTTTGATGGCTGGCTATTTCAAAAAAAGCAATAAACTACATTACTTTTATCTTTGTACTATTTTATAAATACAAGGGGGGTGTTTGGAGAATTAATAAAAAAAAAATTAAAGTCACAAGCATCCAATAGGCATGGGAAATGTATTTTATTACTTAAATATTATCATTTATATCATTGTTATAACCCCCATTGTTAACACATAAGCTAGTGTAACAAAAAGCCATCTTCTTGCTGGCTTCTTTTTAAAGCAATAAATAGTGTTTTAGTAAGTGCCTGCCAGCTGGGAGCTGGCCATTAGCCATCTTCTCTAAAAGTTAGGGACAACCCCACACACCAGCAATGCTTGTCTTTGAAACCAGTAATGAACAAACTACTCTGTTAGCTGGTCTAGAAGAAGAGATGATCATTATTATCCAATCTAAATTATATCAGCTGACTAAACCCTATTAAGTTACATCAGTGATGGAAGCAAAAAATTATCGGGAGAAGGGGGTGGAGACAGTGGAAATTGTTAGAGTTATATATCTGGGATTTGAATTCAAAACTTGCTGTTGTCAGCCAGAAAATTATTGTGCCTGGCTGTAATGTATACTACAGCTACTTTAAAGTTATAATAACTTTTTTTTCTCACTTGTAAGTCAATATATCGGAACTTACCAAGCTTGAAGGGCACAGATTGGGTCAATCTCTGTAATGTAAACTATAGCACCAAGGCCTTTCAGTGCAGAACAACAACCTTTTCCTACCTACAAAAAACATAGACACTGTATCTATAAATCTTAAAAGTGAAAAGATAGTTAAATGGTTAAACAAACTTTGCTCATCATCCAGTTGGTATAAACTATTTAGATAAATTGCTTAGTACTGGAATAACCAGTACTGTTATGTTCATAAAGGCAACAAGGGCAGTCATTTCCAATATTCTTTAACAAGCAACTGCCAGTCCTTGTTACATGACAGGTAACTGTGTCATGTGGTTGACATACATGTGCCTCAAAACCACTTAATTCTTAATTTTTTTTATTTACAGCAGCCACTATGTTTCAGTTTTGGTAACATACCAGTTGTTTGCTAATTGCGATGGAAAAGAAACCTATTCACAAACACTGACTGGGAATTTGTCATTTCAAGTAAAACATTTGATGACTAGTAACAAGTGTCCAACTTGTATAAATTAAACTTTAAATTTAAAAAAACCAACAAATCGACCAGCAAGAAGTTACACAAGGAATAGAAAAGCTTTTTGAAAAATATGCAAAAAATAAAACAACTGTTCAAAGCATTTGCTGCCTGAACTTGATCCAAAATGATTCTCAATTTTGAAAGAAGGTCTCAAAAAGTTTCCAATGCAGCAATTTAACGAATGCCATAGTTCTATCTTTTTGTGAAATTCTATATACTATAGCATATTTTGAATTTAAAAATAGTTGGTTTGATGTACCAACCAATCAACTTCTACACTTATAAAATCCAACAATCATGATGCATCCGCTCATTTCTTGCAGATGGAACTGTGTCACAGAACAGTATTAAGGGCTCTGATTCATGCATAGTCAATTACTTTGAAAAACTAAGCGGCTATGCATAGACTAACCCTTATCTGAAACCCTGATATATGGATGTGAGTGAAGTATGTGAAGTCAAACACGCAAACTAATCAATGTTAGTATAAATTGAGTTACTATCACATATATTGCATTCTGATTGGTTCCCTTCTTACTACCTATCAGATGGTACGTAGATAGCATCTGTGAAATCCAACATGGTGACTACATGTGCACTTCTGGATTTTCAGTCCTTTCTGCAGACAAATTGAAGCTTCTAATTGACAAAACAGTTCCAGACAAAACAAGGGCAGCAATGAAATGTGGTATAAATTTTCGAAGGTAAGAAAAAAACAATATTATGTTTGTCTCTAAAAGCATCAATTCAACATATTTCACTCAAACGACTGCCAAGCAGATCTGCACATGCAAAAGCTGTTTAGAAAAATAAACTTTATTCAATACAAATTATTTTGGTTTTGTTTATTCTCTAGAGGTTTTCAACTAAGAAAGTTAGAATACTCGCTCTTAACTTCTATCGGCTGAACATATTTGAAAGTAACAGTTTAAAAACACAATTCACTCGATCAACAGATTGCTGCTGCTGCACGAGCACATATACACATGAAATCTGCTTGTATCAACGTTAACTGTTTGAAGAAACTAAAACTTACTTATTAGAAATTATGGTAGTTCTATTGTTTATTTGTAGAGAGATTTCTACTAACACAATTAGAATACTCACTCTTAATTTCTATCAGCTATTGATAGAATGACTTGGGCTTTGCCCTCATCACTCTATCAGCAAATAGAAATTGTGAGTTTGTATTCTAATTGTTAGTTAGATTTGCCAGAATATAACTAGTACAGTTATAAAATTATGGATTAGTCAATAAATAAGAACCATACTGCTCACTAGTGTATGCCCACTGCACAGTATTCCAAGGTCTAACTAACCTCTCCATAACCACAAACAAGAACTTGTTTACCACCAAACATTACATCTGTTGTTCTCTTTAAACTATGGGTCAAACAAACAACAACTGTTAATAATACTCTAAGTATTATTAATCATAAATCATCAGTCATCAAGCAACATTTTAAATTTGGTTTTGGAGACAATAGTTTTGTTGCAACTTAAAACTAATATATCACATAATGAAATAACAAGGCACTATATTAGTCCATAGTGCTTTAATGTACAATAATCTAGAATCATTTTAGATTATCCAACTTATAATTAATACCAACATCTTCATCACCAACTACAATCACCTACAGTTTTTGTAACATAATATCATTTTTAAAATGACAAGATGGCAAAGGTGGTGAGAGTCAGTTAACCCTTTCAGTTGTATCAATGGTAAATTCTCCCACATTTTTCGTTGAACAAGTTTAGGAGAATTTTACTTTTTAACTTTGCATTAGTTTGCTTTGTTTGATCAATTCTCATTTTATCATTATCAAATGACTCATTTTTCATAATTTTATGTTATATATTAAGGAGAAGTTACAAGTTGGTAACTAAATGGGGCTGAAAGAGCTAGCATATAACAAATGTTCCAGTTCTTATCCAGGTAAAAAAAACTGTTTTTTTAAAACACCCAAAAAGAGCATTCATTTGATTGGATTTTACAACTGAAAACAATTGAACTAATAATAAACTGTACCTACAATTTTATCACAAAAGCATGGGCAATAAGAACAAGGATTTCAAGTTTTGCTTTGAAAACAACAAAATAATTGAAAGAGTTAGCTTTCACTAACCTGTCTAAAATTGATTCTCTACAGCAATACAAGTTATCAAACTTAGTCTGCAGGAAAAAAATTATAAGGTTGTCAAAATATAACCAAGTTAAATAAAAAATGACAACTTTGAGCAAAAACAACTGTGAATTTTGTTACTTTGTATCTGTTGGAGTCCATAGTACAACAGTTAAATTTTTACCTTAGTTAATGAATACTTGAAAACTTTTCATAACAGATGCACACCAGGATTTCTTATGGAAACTTTTCAGTTTTCAGTACATAACTCACCAAGACCTACTTCAATACCAAATTTCAACTGTATTGAATTAAATTCTTGAATTAACTTCGGTGAAAAATATTTTGTTTTAAGTTGTGCACCAAATTAAATGCTGCAGAGGAATTAAAATTGCTTCCATCTATCAGATAATATGGCAAATAAATTCAGTGTTCAAATCACTGGTTCAATTAGCACTGGATCAAATTCAATTTAAATCAATATCTTTGAAATACAGTGTTTGAAGTAGGCCTTAGTAACCAAAGACTGAACAGAGGCAAAAAAATGGTCCATAGTAAAAAGTTGATTATTACTATACTAAGAAAGGTAAACAGCAAGTAACTAAAAAAAATGCCAACCTCATAAATTTTCCAGTTTTTGGAACAGCTTGCTACAAATTTAACCTTAACCTACTCTATAGAAAATAATGTTTCACCATAAATTATCTAACCTTTGTAACTGAATCATTTACATTCATGGCTGGAACTGTAAGTTTGCCCTGTTTTGATAACTGGTAGAGCCTATGAACTCCAGTTACACTCTCCTCTACAACACCTTTCAATGTGTTAAAAGTGCCATTAAATTTCTTATACATGAGATGTGTAGCATCTCCTCCATCATCTAGAATCATGTTGGGCTGCCAGCCAGGTGCAGTAATGCACTGCTCTATACACCACCAAAAATCCTCTTCTGACTCGCCCTTCCATGCAAAGATTGGATAACCTGTAAGAAAAATTAGTAAAATAGTCTTGAGCTACAAAATAATGAATATACATTTAAAAGTATTTAATCCTGCTAATTATACTAGTCTTGTTAATTAAAATTGAAGATGAAAAAACATTCCTTTGGCAATGTTACATGGACAGCTTCACTCTTTTTATCACAACTAATCTAATTGTTACTGTCATAAATTCCCTCATTATTATGGCTAGAGCACAAAGTTGAAAGCCACAATGATAAATGAGGATGGATCTTAATTAGTACAAACTGAGCACTGTGGTTCACTAAATATTATTTAAAATTTAAGGCTGTTAAGGGAAAACAGCTTAAATTCTACTGTATGTGTTCTCACATTCAAGGGAAAAGTATCACTCCCTATTATTTTCATTATGGTCAAATGGCACTACCATTAATCCTTATAGTAAAATAGAAATAAGGGAATTAGTGCTGAGAATTTAATACTTAATCATCCACCAAAAAAAAGTGGAAGATGAACTATCAAATTACTTCACAAAAATATTAATAAAGGACAATGTTCTTGAACTGTTACATTATATTTTGAGTTGGCAGTTTTGAATACCACAATGCAGCAGTTTGTGTTTTAATGCATTGTTCTTTTGAATTAGACAGCAGTACAAATATTCAACATAAGTTCTGAGAACTTCCAAATTTCACAGGCTAAAGTATTAACATCATGATAAATAATGACTTACCTGCTTCTGCCATAGCAGCTGCAACTTCATTCTGTTAGAATATAAGTAGAGTTGTAAAATAAAAAAATACCTTTGACCATATTTGAAATAAAAAAATAACAAACAATTATTCCATAAAACTATCCTCATTGTATTACTTCTGCAAGTTTTAAATCATTCTATAGTTCATATATTTTCTATTATATATTGTGTTGTCTTAGTGTATGTTAACTACATTTCTCTACTAAGTATAGGAATTTTGTACTTCCACAACAACTAATCAAACAATTTTCATTTACTAACTGGCTCCCTGACACTTTTAGCTTTTTGATAGTTATTTCAGGGAGTAAGAACCTCTCACACCTTTAAATATTCATTTATCAGATGAATGTCATAGGCTATGCAAATATATCATATAGTACAGACAAAACCTCCCTCTCTTTTTCTGAACAAACTAAAAGAAAAATCTTATGGTATATAGTTTTTAAAAAAACTATTGAATGCGTCGGCGAGTAGTATAAACTTGAAGTATTTTATGATAGATAAATTATCGTCATCGTGAGATGATGGGAAAGCTGACGTTTTGAGTGTT
Organism: Hydrozoanthus sils; assembly: GCA_027575215.2. Taxonomy (NCBI): domain Eukaryota; kingdom Metazoa; phylum Cnidaria; class Anthozoa; order Zoantharia; family Hydrozoanthidae; genus Hydrozoanthus; species Hydrozoanthus sils. Next base: position 14,215 of record JAOBRD020717721.1, read on the forward strand.
AGCCCTTCATCTGAGCATCTAAAAAATCTTAGAAAACCAAGGCCTTATATAGGTAGTGAACGAATACAATTATGCTGTAAGATTTGAAGGCAATTGGTGAAAACAGGATAATAGAAACTCAAAAGTGAAAACCAATTAAAATCAGGTGAATGAAAAGCGCTCATTAATT
>JAOBRD020717828.1:0-14382 GCA_027575215.2 Hydrozoanthus sils
TAAGTTCCTGGACAATTTTTTTTTTGAGGGATGGGGGGAGGGGGAGGGGGGAGGGCAACTAAGAAGTGTGAGCGTCCTTTGCGGGAGCGTATTTCAAAAGAAACTCTTATAGTAAAAATCTAAGTAAAAATCACAATTTTTCCCTGCAAAAAAAGTGGGAAAATTATCTATTAATATACTCCAGTCCCTCCCCTAGCTACAACACTGAAGTAAGCCATCAACAGAAGTTAAAATATTATAACTTAGTCTCTGTTGAATTCAGTTTAAAAAGTCCTCAGGTTGAAATGAGCGTATACTACGGAATCTACATAAAGAAATTGTTTACTGCTAGTTTTTAGTGTAAACTATTTCAGAGATGTCGAATGTTCTTGTAAATGTTCTACAAATTCTAAAATTTTGTTGTAGGCCGTAAAAAGATATCATGATAGTTTTTAGCTTGTGCCATTCAGGCCTAAAATCTTGGTCTACAGTTTCTTTTTAAAAAAACTAACTGAGGAAGGAGTCGTGTCTTCGAAAACGTTTTTTTTTTTAAAAAAAGGAGGAAATATCTTCGAAAAAGTTTTTTATTAATAATTTAAACCAAGATTTTAGGCCATAAAAACTATTATGATATTCCAGAGATGCGTCTAGTCAAATCTGTTTTCAGCAGAAATTGGAATTATTCCAAAACTGTTCCACCCACATTTGTCTATAAAATGAGTTATTTTTTTGCACAGAAAGCTGAATCATAGAACCAAAGAACGCTTCTCTAAAAATAAAAGCATTAAGCACAAAGACGACATCTTTTACCTGTCGAACCCAGATGTTACTTGTCAATATCTGATTTTTTTCATCCTGTAAGGAAACAAATACAGTTAAGTCAGCAATTTCACGTCAAATAAAATGTAAAAGTTCTCTTTTCATATGCGACCGGCGTGTTGCCCCGGGAGGGAGGGGGGGGGGGACTCCAATGTAGTTTGGGTGGGAGTGTGCCGCTGGGTTTGCGAAAATCCTACCCTTTACAAGAGTACTAGTAAATTTTGCAAATTTTTTTACTCTATACTAGAGTCGCCCCTATGAAAATCCCGGTAATAAAAGCTCAACTGTTCTTGATTTAAATCTTATTTTATTACAATTTTTGTCGGCTTAACGATTCCGTTATGCGGGAACCTATTCTAGACCAATTTTCTATGATTACTACACCCTTTCCCAGAGCAAATGGCTTGAAAACCATATTCTTTCCTGCGGCACATACCCGTATAGCCAATATATGCGAGTAGCCCCCCCCCCCCCTCGGGCGTGTTGCTGCTAACCTACCACATCAATGATTTGGCTGAAAGTGATTCCAATCGACACATGAACGGCTTGACTCCTATTTACAACGGGCCTTACATCTTTATTGTAGTTTTGAAACAGGTCCCTCAAAAGTTTGTCTTCATCGGGATTCTGTAGAGTTTCTGAATAAAAAGTAAAATTTACTTGATTAGTTGAAAACATTGCGCCGGATGTTTCTTTCTTGTGCTAAACCAAGTCATATTTTATATTGCGTTTGTTCAGAATAGATCTCGAACCCTGATTTAAGCTTAGGTGACTACCTAACTTTAGGGCATTGAGAAAACTTGTTAGCATTTATTTTCTTTTTTATCTCAACTATGCGTGTATCAGCTGTCAATTTTCGCAGTTAAGGTTTGCAATACAGTAAAAACATTTAAAGATTGATCTCTTGAAACCGTCGAAACTTAGTGAGAAATATAAATTTTAATGAAGATATTCGGCGCACGGACAACTAACCACATCGTAAAATCCTTTGAAAAGATCTTTTTTATTACCCAGAACAGAAAAATGGAGATAAAATGGTAATTTTTTTTGCGTCCTAAAACAAGTAACATCGACTTAGCTTATAGATGCCGAAAGGTATTTCATTTTTATATTTGTCAAAACTAATAATGGATATAATTTGATATTTTGAAGGGAAGACCAAAATATTTCAAACTGATTGGACTGAGCCACGCACTTTTAATAACGTTAAAACAACTGGCATAATAAACAGTTATAAAGTCGTTTTTTAATAAAATGCATAAACAAGACAAACGACAAGCAATAAACGATATATGATTAAATATTCGTAGTACCTCTAGAAACGGTGTTCCTAATCAAATCAGATTGAGTAAGTTTTCCAAACAGAAAAATAGCGCTCTTCAGATCGAAATAACACTAAGCTTGGTACTGAGTGCAAAGCTGATTTAGATTCTGTGTACAATTATCTTCGTATTCAAAATGCTGACACTTGGCTTTTGTTCTTAACTATTAGGAATAACACGTTATTGCTTTTACACTTTCAATAACGCTTTCAACTCAAAGAGTCTTGCTACAAAGAAACAAATTCTAAGTTTCGTTTTTGAAGAACTAGTCCTCTCTCGATAAAAGCATAAAAATATCTTTCCTGAACTTTCCAATGACATATTTTAAACCCTTTTTGTTAACAGCTGAACACAAATAAAACCAAATGTACTTACCACGTATTTGAAACGCAAGAAATATTGTTAGTGGTACGTAAATACCAAATGCGAACTTTATCCAGGTCATTTCTGGTCAACTTTGTTCCTTGACTGCTGAAGTTGAGAGAGCGATTTGTTATGTCCTTAACTCGTCCATTATATTATCTTTTCCTCTTAGGCCTGTGGAGAAACAAGACATGCAGCTGTTTACAAGGCAACAAGCTTATTAGCAATTTTAATCAGTACCTAAATTTGGCATTGACCGCGTATGCGGAGAATCAATTAAGGCCATTAAATCATACGCGGGTTCTAAAGCTCACAGGAACACAGAAAAAGTCTTACATTTAGTGGTATGCAGAACGAATTTTTGTAAAATCTTTCATTTAACTATTTTGTGTAAAACATCAAAAGCCAATATATTCTGAGCAGAGATCTGTCAATTTGGTCGATAAAAAAATGTATATGTGATCTATTATTTTGTGTGATTTACAAAAGGAGTTAATTATACCTGAGAAAAAAACCAAATCGACATTTCAAAATTGAAACCATAAAATTAGGGGTATTGTCTAATGTTCGACAGCGATTCCATCATTTTCACCAGTGCATGAAGTTTTCTGTCTATGTAAATACAAGAACAAATTATATGGTGCGGTTGAAAGAAAACTGATTAAGTTTTCTCTGTTTGCAATATAAGTTAGAGTGACTACAACTGCACACCAGCTTTTTCTAGTATTTAATCGAAGATGAATTTTATGCAAACCACAACTTAGTTTAGTTAAAACCAAAAACGACAGTCGTCTTTAGAACAAACGACAGCACTTACAAATCGAAAAAAGAACATTTTCTACGGATCATCTTCGTAACAACATGATTTCGAGAAAGGTCGAAAGACATCCGTCGGTTTACGTAATCGGTGAAAATCGAAACAGTTTTTTTTTTAATTACTAATAAGCTTTGTTAAACCTTCTTCCGTTAACACTTTCGCGATAGAACGCCGAACGAATATATTAAGAAACTGTCAATTTAAACCTCAACACTTATGCAGCCATTCTTTCAAATCTCTGAATTTTCTCTCGTCTGTAGTTGGTAACTTCTCATTGACAAGCAAAGCTTTTTCTTTTCAAGAATAAGCTTAAGCTAAAATATAGAAACAAAACAAATAAATAGATGAATAAGTAAATAGTAAGATATCAAGTTAACTTTGAGAAAACGAAAAGGAAAAGATAGATAATGTTACGTCTAAAGTGTTTATTTAATAGCACATACTAACATGAAACTTACAAAATACTTTATTCATTCCTGAAGCTAAATCCGAAAATCTTGGAGTAAGGCCTTAACTAAGTTTAAATGTTGCAGTTCAGTTCGGTCACTGGTTACTTTATAACTTATTTATTGTGAGCGATATTTCACTTCAATGATGAACTCTTCCCCATATCTGACGTCATAGCCTCACTCTTTCTCCGCTGACCCCCTATTTCCGAGCCGCCGGTACAATGCGGCACGTAACGTGTTTTAAACTCAATTTTCTCGTAAAATCGGTGGACATGAGGAAGAAAATGTTTAAATATTTTTTTCACACCTTTAAAGATTTCGTTTGACAAAAGTTGATTTCAGGGTTCAGTACGTTCTCCTCTAACGCTACTTCTAGAAACATCTCGTTAGGGGGTAAGTTATAATACCTTCTGGATATGAAAGTACCAACGGTTTACTTGCAAGTTAACCTACCGCAGAGGGGGGGGGAGGCATTACAACCAGTTATAGCAAGGTTAAAGTCAAGTTAACAAAATTTATCCTCTACATTTAGGGCTCCCCTACCTCCAAAGCAAAAAAAAGTAACTGGTAAGGAAACTCTACCACCTAGGAAGATCCTCTCTTGTCTGTAAAACGTACTACCTACTAAAAAGGAGAAAGGAGACTCTACTACCTAGGACGATCCCCTTGCTTGTAAAACAAACTACCTACTACAAAGGGGAAAGCAAGTCTATTTTACCTAGGAAGATCCCCTTTCTTGTAAAACGAACTACCTGCAACAAAGGAGAAAGAAAACTCTACTACCTAGGTAGATCCCCTTGCTTGTAAAACGAACTACCTGCAACAAAGGAGAAAGAAAACTCTACTACCTAGGTAGATCCCCTTTCTTGTAAAACGAACTACCTACTACAAAGGGGAAAGGTAATGGAATTTCCTTATTCCTTTGTAGTGGGTAACTCATTTTACAAGCAAGGGGGAATCTTCAAAGATTAGTAGGTAATTTGTTTTACTAACAAGGGAGGATCATCCTAGGTAGCAGAATTTCCTTTCTCCTTTGCAGTAGGTAATTTGTTTTACAAACAAGGGAGAATATTCGTAGAAAGCAGAATTCCCTTTCTCCTTTGCAGTAGGAGTAGGTAATCTGTTTTACAAGCAATAGGATTTTTCTAGGTAGTAGAATTCCTTTTGCCCCTTGTAGTTTCTCTTAAATATATTCAAGGGGGATCTTCCAAGTTAGTAGAGTTCCTTTCTCCTTTGTAGTAGATCGTTTGTTTTACAAGCAAGGGGGAATCTTCTAAAGTAGAAGAGTTTCCCTTCTTCTTTGCAGTAGGTAGTTTGTTTTACAAACAAGGGAGGATATTCCTAGGTAGAAAAGTTTCTTTTCTTCTTTGTAGTAGGAGTAGGTAGTTTGTTTTAAAAGCAAGAGGATCTACCTAGGTAGTAGACTTCCTTTACCCCCTTGTAGTTTTTCTTTAGTACTTGCAAAGGAGATCTTCCTAATTAACAGAGTTTCCTTTTTATTTGGTAGTAGATAGTTTATATTACAAGCGAGGGAGAATCTTCTAAGGTAGCAGAAATATCCTTTCTCTTTTGCAGTAGGCAATTTGTTTTATAAGGAAAGGAGGATCTGCCTAACTTGTAAGATATTTTTTTCGCCTTTGTAAAAGGTAGATATGCAAAGGTGGTTCTTTCTAGAAAGTAAAGTTTTGTTTTCCCTCTCAACTTCGGAGGAGAAAGGAAACCTCCCTTGCATATCTACCTACTACAAAGGAGAAATGAAATCCTTCACTAGCTTGTAAAACGAGCCACCTACTACAATTTAAGAGAAAGGGAAGTTAACAACCTCCTTTGTGAAAACAGATTCCAAACTATCAAAAATATGCATGAAATATAGTCTGAACTGCAATGTTAGGTCTTTAAAACTTTTCCAACACCAGTGTGATCTACATAAGTGACGCAAACAGCTCACTTCAATCAACAAGCAAATTTCTTGTCCCTCCTACCCCCCCCCCCCATTCTTTTTCCCAGAAAAAAGCAATTGATCTATTTCTACTTCAAGTTTGCTTCTCAAATTCAAGGTATATAGCAAGTTGTACTATCACTAATTGTGTCCAAATGAAGTTAGATACTGCAAATTTTTTCATCTTATAATTACTACATGTTTTAGGTAATTAATTTCACTCTTACAGTAAGTACAGCTTGTTACAGTAAGCATTCTAAATGAAGTATTGATTGGCTCTCTTTCATTAAACAGAGTATGGAAAAATTGGGTTTTGATCTCAGTAAGTAGGAGTCCGGCAAGCAGAAACTAGAAGTTGATAAGCTGACAGAGGCTGAAAAGATTGCGTTTTGAAATAAAACAGGAAAATTGGTTCTAGAAGGTTTTAGAATAAGTACCTATTTGGTTACTTTCCTGTTTATATTCGACACAAAAACTACTTTATTCAACACCAAAATCATGCTTCGTATTACTTAAGAGTAGTAGATACAATATATATATACTATATTCGAGCGTGAAGCGAATTTTCTAAATTGCACAGCATAAGTATAGTTTAAATGCATTTGAATGTGAATGTTGTGAACTTAACCAAGAAGAGAGACTTCTGGTACGGCATACAAGGTTATCATTTCAGCCTACTTAACCGCCTCAAAGAAATAGGAAATAAATTTCGACTACCCAGTAGGGGTAGACAAAGTGTAAATATTAAAGTATATAAAGATACAATTTGCATAAGCCAATAAAGCCTTAGATTTGGGGCAGTATTCTCTTAAGATTTAAACAGCTTATGAAAATTTTGATAAGAAAAAGTAATTGAACTAATCAAAGATAAATCTATTCAATTCTTGTCTCAAACATTTCGGCATCAAGCTTTTTCCTCCAATAATAAGCTTGGGCCATCAAATAAACCATACAGTTTGTATTCCAAAGATCTGTTTCGTGTATCACGAAAAAACAAACAATCGAGTCAAAAAGCAACAAACGAAACCGCACAGATTATTTAATTAATAGTTGATACAATTTTTCCGTACCGTTAAATTTGTAATCATCGCAGCTGTTTAGCTAAACAACGACAAATCAGTCCCGTTTGATAACCGTCGTTCCAAATCACAAAAAAGCAGCACTATCCATTTGTTGATTTCCTTGGAAACACTTGCCCTTGTCAATGACATCTTTCGACTTGACGTAAAACATTAACTCTGTAAAGTAGAGAAAACTTACCTATTTTTGTCTTTTCATCTAATCCTTTCCTGTTTGTGAGAAGTCTTCTGGTGGTTTCTCACGGCAAAATTTTTAAAATTTTATACAAAGTTAATCACTTTCGAATACTGCACTTAAATTTGTATCTATATATGATCACACAAAAATAGTTTAACTCCTCTAGTGCGTTTATAGATTTCTTTAGCCTTTCATGCCTTGAAATGAGTGTTCTTGGCAGCATATCGATGAAAACATGTTTAAGATAGCACCGCAACAAACCAAACCATTCATTATGAGTTCTTAATCAATGCTTCCTGATGTATTGAATAATTAAACTTCTAAAAAACTTGAAGCAACTAAACAATTAATTGTTTACCGAGAGCGTTGCAAACAAATGTAAAAACGTTAGGCTGTTAAGGCCGTCTATAGGTTGTGAAGTTCTCGTCGTGTCCCGGATACAATCATTATATGAACCAGAACTAACAAATTTTAAAAAGTTAACAGAAAAAACGCTGGACCAACCAATCAATTAGTTGTTAACTGAAAGAGTTGCCAAGGCAGCCCATAGGTTATGGAGTGTTTACGTATCTCGGATACAACCAATGTGTGACACCGAACTAAAAAATAAATACATCTGCACTTTACCTTAAAGACAAAAAAAACCCCTGGATTCTAATTGCAGAATATTTTTTTACTTCCCCTGGTGGTTGGAGAATCACCCCACCGAAACTGTAGGGTCTTAATTAACATTTGACGCTTATAAATTTTTAAACCTGAGTTCTTAGAAACACCAGAGATATATTTCTTAATTCATATCGCAACTGACAAAGTAAAGTGCTTGGAACACAAGGCTAAAAAACTCAAAACTCAAAATCTATTAGTTCAAAGGTTTATCCACCTCTCTATTCGTAAAGACAACGCTAGTTGTAAATTTACTTCTTTTTGTCTTTTTTCTCCCTAACAACGTGTCACTGCATTCTCGGCCTGCAACGAAACAATTGCTACATTAGTACAAATCTTTGCGGCAAGCGAGGTCTTTCGAGAACAGTGGGGTGGGAAGAGGCGGGTTTTTGCTGCAGCAAAAGCTAGAATGGCACACTTTAATTTCCAAGAAACATTTTGAAAAGACACATTTTTGTAGTCTTTAAAACGATACGTTAATAGTACATTTTCAGCTCTAAACTTGTATTAGTGTAGTTTGAGGTTATATGGCTTCAAAGTTTAACGGACTGTCTACACTCTACAGTCGTCCGACTTGAGCCCAGTGCAAACACAAATTTTATTCCACTCGAACTTTTCTTGAGAGCATTTTTCCGAAGGCATCTACGAAGTTTTTTCGAGGGGCCGAAGGCTCCCGAGCGAGCTGCCGGGCGAAGCGAGGCGCGAGTCTCGAGTCGGGGAAGAAGGCTTATAATACTCTTCCCCTGCCCCCAGGCTCCCTCTTCGTCTTGGTTTTTCTGTTTTTAACTCCCAGTCTCAAGCCTCTTCTTGGTATTTCATGGGTTGCCTGCGAAGGAGGCTATTCTCCATCTTAGCAATAGCCGTTTTCTAGAGGGCGGACAGGTCGTCTGGCGATTTGTTCGTCTTAGTGTAAAAGAGATACAAACAAACCGTCTTGTATTTACATTACACTTACAACTTGTTCAAATGACAAATACAGAAACATAACATGAAGTCCAGTTACCAAACATGTTTAATAGCAACTATTAACAGTCCTCTGGCGTTTTAATCAGCACCTTTCAAAAACTTATAAAGATATATATAACCGTTGACAAAATGTATTTTCGATACAGGACGCCTTGTTTTTTAGCTTCATCGTCTTTACGATGGGAGGGAGGGGGGAGGAGCTTATTAGAGCGTTTACAGTAAAGGTTTCTAGTACCAATTTTCACTTGTTAATTGACAGTTTTACAAAAAGGCGCCAAATTCGTATTTAAGTTGGATGGAAGAAAAAGGTACTAAGCTATATGATTCTTGATCTTATTTACCACTGGAGAATTAAATTGAGATGTGTTTAATATGTTATGGGGTATAAATGGTGTATTTTCTAACCTAGGTTGTAATTGTCTTTAACTTTATAAATTTCGACGAGCTTGGGGTTAACTTTTACTTAAAATAAAAAGTAAAACTGTTTTTAAACCTGTCCAGTGGATTTTGTTATAGCGGCATGCAACAATAGTGGTCTCTAATACAGACTGTCCAACCTCCAGCGGGCTTCAGATCGGGGTAAATTTTCCGAGAAATACTGTTTTAAACGCCGAAAGCGCCTTTTGCTAGTGGATCTAGGGGTATTCCCTCAGGGAAGTTTCAAATCTAGAGGCTCTGAAATGCCATTTCGGGTGTTCTAACACAATAGTTTCTGTCAAAAATATTCGGTAATTTGATCGCAACTTTTGCGGGGATTTTTTTTCATAACAAACTTTTCTGTTGGCTCACGAAACAATAGGTGGTAATGAATGGCACTATTTCCCTAAAAAGTAGCAAGTAAAAATAGAGACCTGTTTCTTAGTTCTTCGTGACTACTCAATTAACTGACCGTTTTTGACAGCCACTGAGTACTCACGCTCCATGGGTCCACGGCATAAAAGCACTTGATTTTGATATTTCTTGCAGCTTCTTCAGTTTTGGGGGACATCAGAGTTTATATAGTAATTCAGCATCAGTTTCGTTTCTTTTACGAAAATTTGGCGAAAATATTGCAACACGAGTCGAAATTGGGATTTTACCCGTTACGCCAGGATTCGGGATTTTAAGCAAAATCTGGATAATCCCGACGAAATCGGGATGGTTGGACAGTCTGCTAATATGGGACAGTTGGATTGGTTATCGCTCCTCTCTTCAGTCACCAACTTAGACTTCAGCCAAATCCGGCCAATTTGATAAACAGTTGATTTTTTCATAGACCAAACGCAACAGTTTAGCGCTAGCGTGAATGAAAAGCTTTAAAAGTGCTTTCTGACATAAATCTATTGACTTAAAATAGTAAAATCATTGCAATTCTAAAAACACATCTTTTAGCCACTCGCACATCTTTTAGCCACTCTCAAACAAACAAGGGAAACATTAAACAAAGTTTTCTCTAGTTCTTCTTTCCAAGACTTGTATATAATTCTTAATGACAAGGATAAACATTAGAATAGTTCGCCAGGCAACGGTTTGAAGCAGAGAAGAACTCAATTGTTAATGTCCGCTTCGTAACTAAGTTTAAAGCAGAGTGTGTTACAAGTTTACGAGAGCAACACTACGAAATTGATAAAGTTAACTTTGTTTTGCGGGCCGGCAAAAAAAAAGATATATGAGTCATTCCTCACCTGTTTGAAGTCTGATCCTTTTGCAAGGACGCTAAGTCAAGAATGCTTCTTATCCGAGTATTTTCATTGAAGACCTTCTTTAGAAGCGCAGTTCTTTTGTTAATTATTCTTTCTACGATAGTTTTCCATTTAGTTCTCAAACTAGAAGACCAGAATTTTCATAGTTACTCGCATAGTTTACCGAACTGCTTTCAGTGTAAATTTTTTCCTAATAACGCAACAAGGATTCAGGATGACAGGAGCGTTGAGACTAGCAAAGGTAAGAATTGATTTGATTCGAGTTTTGGTTCTTTTGTTGAACCTCCGTATTCTCTCAGCGGGGGCTTATTACCAGTCGATCATTTATAAGCAGTGAATTTAATTAATGTCCAAAACTGTTGCTACAAATGAGAAAATGTTTTAAAGAACGCGTTAAAACTGTTATAATGTGAAATTCAAAACTTTGTTATAGAAATAGAGAAGAAGAAGATCTAGATTTTAGGTTTCACATAAAGGTTTTATACTATATTCGAAACATTTGATTGACATGTGCTGAATAGAAATCTTTTTTGAGTCCACAATATAATTAACAAGACGTTTATTTAGAGAGCGACCGGACTAGAGGTGTATATCAATTCAATGACGGGAGAGCTGCAGTGGTTGTCACTGAAGCGTCCTGGCGGGTACCACAGCTATTATAGAAACATCAGATAACTGACAAATATTTCAGATCCAGTCTAACAATATACGGTAAAAACCCGCTTTTCCAACTTAGCCTAAATAGGTTCTCATACAAAAGAGTATCTAGTGGGATTCTAGGCCTTAGTTTGATAAGATACCACAATGAATTGCTTGCATTGTTTGTAAAAGTTCATTCCTCTTAGTTCGTTTGTGACACCTAAACTATTTCTTTCTGGGTTTTTTATCTGTGCTTCCGATTTTTGTAAAATAAGAACCTATATCGAAAAACCATAGACTTTATAGGTTCTTATAAGAAAGTTGTTTTAAACGGGAATTTTAGCCTATAACAGGTTATTATATACGTGAGTTTTTACTCAGTGTACAGCATCCCTTCACAGTTGTAAGACTACTTGGATTCAAATATAATTCTGTATTTCTAAAACTCAGTAAGATCCCGATAGGAAGACAACAACGAACTTACAACAATGATACGCTTGTTTTATCTATAAGCTGAGACTGTGTATAGTTTTCTTATAAAAACTGTTCAAGAATTGTTAAAACATTGCTATAAGCCCAAGTGGTCAAGAGATTGTTCAGTCAAGAACAAAGAGTATTTCATTTTCCAGCAAATTGTCACTTGCTTACTAAATTTCTTCCATGTTGCCCAAGTGCTAGCGAACAAGCCAACTCTTAATGGTATTATTGATCTTTTGAAGTATCTGATCTATGGATTGACCTACAAAGTTATAATTGATAGTTATATCAAATTGATTAAAGAGAACCTACATTCCTAAAATTATTTTGTTGTATATATGTTTAAAACGTCAGTTTGGGACTCCAAAAATGTATTTTCTATTATAACGATTCATTTGTTAATGATTCTACGAAAATGAGTAAAGAAAACACTAATCAATTCCATGGAAGCTGCCATGTTGACGTCTGACGTCACAACACGAAACTACAGTTTGTTATCGGAGGAATAAAAGTTTTTTGTTAAAATGTTTAAAAAAGGAAACTTTTTTTATTCTACTGGATAACTCTACAGTAAAGAGTGCAAGCAATGAAACAGTCCGAACACGGTAATAGAGCTGATTCTTTTGACAGTTTCACGTTGTGACATTAGACGTCAGACGTCAGTACAACATGGCGGCCTCCACGGAATTGACTAGTGCTTTCTTTACTCATTTTTGCAGAGTATTAGCAAATAAATCGTTTTAGAAAGTACATTTCGCCTGAAGCGCTTCAAAAAACAAATATTGCACCAAGCTACTGATGTGAAAAAGACAAATAGATTCAGGTATGAACCGCCGTCTGGTTAAGCCAAGTTCAGTGTCTATAATGTGAGAGGCCCGGGTTCGATTCCCGGTGCCGGACCTTCACTCAGGGTCTCAAAATAACGTCTGCAAACGGTTAGACCTAAAAGGGCAGGACGTTAAACCGTAGAACCAATCTCGATCTCCTATCGGGGGATCGAATTAAAAGAATAATCAAAATTTGTCGAAGAGGGGAGGGTGATCCTGGTGTCATGCCCCGTCAACTGTTAACTTAGCGCAACTCTGACTGATAATCGATGTAAGCCGTCTATTGCCGTATACCAAAGCCCTTGTATTACATGATGTAAATTAACACATTGAGACATCCTCAAGAAATGTGATACTCTATAAGATCAATTGTTACTATTAGTTTTTATCAATAGCATAATGACAAATCAAGAAACACAGCGCCAGTGGTAAAGCCATGCAGTACGGTTGAATCCCTCAAGACAGACACAAAGCTACCTCTAAAAAATAGGTAGTCATGGACTACATGTAGCTACAGCAATAAAACAAGCCAGAAGTCTTGGATCGAGTCTGTCGATCCAGTCGTATGACACAAATACACAAAGCAAGGGATAACAACAGTATTGCCTCAGTAAAGGGCAAAAAGAGAATTATATTTTCTACTTAAGTTTTCCTTTTAGCCGTCTTGTGGCCTCTTGTAGCGCTAACTGCAGTCGACGCAAAGTTTTCTTGATAGAATCGCACGTGATTGAGCTACGCAATAACTCGGTTCCAGGTTCCCGTGTTATTGCTCGTGCTTATTAGTTACACACCCTCATCCTGTTCGCTTATGGTCATTCTCTTACAAACAAACATGACAAAGTAACTACCGCTGATATCACCTGTAGCTACAAAAACGAACACCAAAACGTACGTGGTCCCTGCCGTGCGTTTTCTCATTCATTTACTGTACTTTAAGTCTCTTTAAACGGACACCTCTCTAAAACGGACAGCTGAGACTAGTCCCGAAGGCGTCCGTCCTAGAGAGGTTTGACTGTAATCATGCGGTTCCTGTTGAACGTTTTGGATGAATCGAAAACCAAGTTGCCTTGGAGTTAGACTCTCTAAGAACACTGTGAAGTCAGGAATAGCACACGACGCGGCAATTCACTATGCCTTTATGATCCAAATTCATATAATCAAAAAAGAATTTTCTACTAGTACTAACCAGTTTAAAAAGATAACTTCTAAAACATTAGTTCTAAAACCCACATCTTTTGCCTTAAAGTGTCTCATAGTCCCTTACGGCAGGAACTGCAGCATTTTCAGGCCGAAAAAGGATATGCTGATGTTATATATACATAAAAGACATTTACAAAGTCCGTCAATTTTAAAGTTTTTGTTTTAGGTACGAATCACTCTTCATTCAGTAAAGCCCGCTTTGCAAATTATGTGAGTTTAGCAAACCTGGACGTTTTCATACCATTTCTTTTAGGAAAGGCTGCGGAGATAGAACTCAGGAACGCTACTAAAAGACTCGCAGAAATCTCGCTGAAGTTAAGATTATTAGAGACTTCTGTTACGCAGTTGAAGGAATCACAGTTGAAACAAAGAGATGAACTCAAAGAGTTGAGTGGTGTTTCGGTCAAGAGAAAAGCCACAGTTGAGAAAGAACAAAACGCCGAGATGAAAAGTAAGGCAGTAATAGTTGGCAGCAACAACAACAATTCTTTATTCATACCTTGAGAGATATCAGGGACCTTACACAACGAGGGCGACATCATCGGCAGCGCCGGCTAACAAAACACACCCCTCTGGTTTGCCCTTTTCGATAATGTCTGCCTCGTTTGCCCTCTCTTTTGTTCTAGTAACGATTTGTGAATAGAAAAAGATTAAAACTCTCTGCATAAGGATATAAAAAGATTGAGAAAGTTTTCTGTTGGTCGTTCCCGCAGTCGTAGGAACTCCAAAATTAAGCTTTTCATGTTGTAATTTTGATGACGAAAAGGTGACCAGCACGGTGCATTCCAACGTGCAGTTATTGCGTTCACTATTGTTCTCTGACGTCGTTGTCGGCGTTGCCGTCCTTGTTGCGTAAAACTCCCTAACAGCATTAGGTAACAATTTCATATAGTTTTAGTTACAGGTATAATTCAAATTTAACATTTCATTATTCATTTCATTTTGTTGTTATTGTTAATAATGTCCCTCTAGCTCGAATAGAT
>JAOBRD020718037.1:0-14374 GCA_027575215.2 Hydrozoanthus sils
TCACCTCTCCACAACGGTCACCTCTCCACAACGGTCACCTCTCCACAACGGTCACCTCTCCACAACGGTCACCTCTCAACAACGGTCACCTCTCCACAACGGTCACCTCTACAAAACGGTCACTTCTCCACACCGGTCACCTCTTTAGTACAACGGTCACCTCTCCGCAACGTCACCTCTCAACAAAGGTCACCTTTCCGCAACGTCACCTCTACACAACGGTCACCTCTCAACAATGGTCACCTTTCTAGTACAATGGTCATCTCTCAACAACGGTCACCTCTCCACAACGGTTACCTCTATACAACGGCCACCTCTCCCCAACGGCCAGATCTCCACAACAGCCTCTTACCTCTCTTCCCAAGGTGGCCGTTGTGGAGAGGTTCAACTGTTTCACCACTACATCTCATATACTAACCGCCATTATTATTATTATTATCATTATTACTACTACCATTATTATTAATACCATTGTTTCTATCATCGTCATCCTCACAACCATTATCATCACCTTCCTATCAACGGCTATCGTTACTATCATCATCATCATCATTTTCGTCAAAACAACTACAACATTATCGTCATTTCCACAGTCACATTAAACTTTATTCTCGCAGTTCTTCAGCACTATTACAATTGGTATCGTTCAACACTATTTTCTGTAACTCAATATCAAAAATCTTTTATTGAATACAATAGCTTAAGGACATATTCTCTAAAGTTACTTACGACTGTTGCTCTAAAACTTGAAACCTAAACACTCCTGTATGATCAAAAAACATCATGATGGCATTAGCGTAACTTCTGACTGAGTAAGAGAATGGAATCCAGTCCCTGACGTCAAGTTTTACCCAAAAGCAAGCGGTGAAAGCGGTGAGGCTGGGCACAGTTTTTGATGGCAAGGCGTAATCTTCAGTGCTCCGGTTCGGGAATATCAGGTCAAACGAAAAACTTGCATCTGAAGTTGAAAAGTAAAACATTACAAAATTATCAACAGATTAAGAAAAGATATAACGCATCAGTGTTGCACATGCTTGCTTATGATATAGAAACGGCATAAATTGGCATAAATAGTACTGACGCCTTAATGGGTCAGAGGGAACTAAGCCTTTACTTCTAGAATCCAGTTTAAAGGCTTAGTTTTTTATGACCCGTGAGGCCTCAAAACCAATTTATTGGCTGTTTTTATATCATTAGCACGCATGTACAACACTGCTAGCTAATTCTTATATCTCTAGTTAGATCCCACTGAAGCATTACGCTTTAATACGATTCTTGTTTATCTCTTTGTGTGGGAACTCGAGCCTGATTGTTAGGTATTCCGTGTTGACGAGGCAAAATTAGACCGAAACAACTTTTCACGACTGCTAACAATCAGGTTCCTACTATTCTTAGGGTGCAGTTTCTTCTGATCGATGAGGCCTCGCTGCCATTGCTGTTTCTGTGTATCATTATCCAGTCAATAACCATCCTTACTACTCACCTGCTCCACCAATTATGCCACAGTACACAGTATATGATTATTCAGTGTCTTTATAACCAAACAGGTAAATTGCACGTTTTGCGCGCTCTGATTGGTTCACAAACATGTGAGTATCCTGCGATAATCAACTTTGGTCACTCAGCCGTGAAAGGAGTTCAGTTTATTTACCAATATAGCCAACCATTAAGATTAATGGCTTGAATCAAAGGCATAACGCCTCTATCCACAGACGGTGTGGCAAAAGCTTGGTAGTCACAGTTCGTATCGACTAAGCCAAGCACGTTGAAAATGAATCGATAGAGGAAGGAACCCTTACAAACATGTAAAAGAAGACCTGTTTGGTTATTATTAAAACAATTAAACCCCCCCCCCCTCCCCCCTTCCCACTCAGTATCGGTGACTAGTTAAAGATACCCATCATGCACTATTCATCTCCACTTCGGGGGATAATTATTTATTATTGCCATCCTCACTTATAGCTCACCTGCTCCACCAGTCATGTCGCAGTACGTGGTATATTGCTCCTCAGAGCCGTTATTACTCTCGGTTTTAACCCAGTATCGCCCGTCACCAATGGATTCTTCCTTTTCTAAAATCTGCTTACACGAGTCAGCTGGAACTGCAGCAGTTGATCCGAGGCGTACTAAGAAAGTAGACACAGGTGAGTCGAAAAGCTCGGCAGGTATTAGAAATAGTCTTGTTTGGGTTTAGAAGTTTAGCAGTTTAGATATACTGGAAAATAAAGACTCTTTATACGGGTAAACAAAAGATGGAGTTCGCTTCTTAGGCAGGAAACAATTATAAGAAGGTAAAGATGGCAGACTTTCAGTTGACTAAGATGAATTAAAGCATTATTTTCCAGCCCATAGATTATAACGGTTCCATTGTATCTTTGCCGTCAAATGAGAAGATATTGTTAACAACACTGACTACTGCATCCACGAGTCAAGAATTTCACTGATAACAAATCAAGCAACTTATTCCTGAGCATTTTTGCTTAGTTAAAAGACGATAACTTTACCACTCATATGGAGCTATGATTGGTCAATGTTCGTCACTTATGAAACAGACCATTGCTGAATTTCGAAAAACCAGCTGTTTATCTGAAAGCCATGAATTAACTAACTTATCTATTTTGTTGATCACTTTAAAACTTTAAGCTGAATCGTGAGTTACGGCTTTTTTTCCTCGTTAAATTGTGTTTGGTACAATCTCGAATAGCCGGTTTGGTGTGAACAAAAGATATTATTTTCGTGCAAAAAAAAGACGTTTTTTGCGTGAAAGCAGAATGTGCTGCGTAAATCTTTGACCGATTAAAAATTTAACTTAAACGTAGCATAAAAGAAGTATAAGTTGAAATTTCTGTTATAGTTTGGTTTTTTTCTTTTTTGATTTGTACAGCCTTTCCATAACCGCCATTTCTTCTTTCCCCTTAATCATTTTGCTCTTTTCATAGTTTTAGCTCCATTACATTACCTCGGTGATCACTGTGAAAATAAAGCGAGAGCGGACTTGCCATGTAGCTGGCCGGCCGAGAGAGCCTGGAGTGATTGTTTAACTGACACAGGTTGGTTTCCACGTGATAGTTGATACTGCGACACCCGGGCTCGTGTATCTTACAGGCTTCGTAGCAGGCGTGCACATCCGGGACCGTCATGTTGTGGTATACAAATCCTTCTAGGGCAAAGCCTATTCCTGATATTGGAGACTGAGCATGCGCCAAAGGTGATATCAGTATCACCAACGACAAACAATACAAGTGGCGCCTTTTGCGAAGTATCTGCAAGAGAGTACGATAATTATATAAGCACAATTCTTTTAAAGAATTCTTATTTAAAGTTTATAGCAGTAATGTATAGGTTAAGTTAAAAATTTTGGGTGATACTTGTGGCGTTCTTTAAACCTTTAAGATACACGCTTATTTCTTGTAAGACCAACGAGCCTCAGATTGGCCAAAAATTAAGACCAATTTAAGAACATGCTGAGGCTCGAGCTTGGTAGCTAGTTTTTTAATTACTGAGCTTCGATCTTTGCGAATCATTTTTGTTAATCAGTCTGTAAACGAGTTTAAAGACTTTTACAGAACTGATTAACAAAAATGATTTGCAGTTTGTCACTGTTAACCTTTGTCATTGCCTCATTGATACACTGCACACGTATACTTGCCCCGAAGTTAGTTTTTACAATGTAAGTGTATAATTATACCTTATGCATAATTTTCATTCAACTTAAACCACACATAGAAATGAGAACAATTTGAGGCTAAAATCGCCGAAAAATCAAGAACAATGAGTCTCGGCCAAATTTTATGGTTCTTATAAGAAAAGCGTGTACTGCACCAATATTATATTTTCTCCTCTAGGACAGTGCCTATAAAGATCATACTTGGAATTAAAGCTGGTTCAGTTGAGGAACCAACCTCCTCTACAAACACTGAATATTTGTGTGTTTTGGTGTCATAAGTTTGGTGCTGTTGTAAATTAGGTAAGACTAACGTAGCTCAACACTTGTCTATCCTAAACTGCAACAAAGAGAAGCATTTCTAGATCTATCGGAGGTAAAATTCTGTTAATTAAAAGCTCTGCAAAATTCTTTTGCGACAAATCTTCCATCTAATCTAAGCTAGTAAGCTCTAATACACTTTTTTTCTATGAGAAAACTGGAATTAATATATACTGATTAAGAAGTCGATAAAAGTATACTAACCATTTTGAGATTCTTTCGGAAAAAATCAGGTTCGTGTTACTTCTTAACATTAAAAGTAACATTCGCTGCAAATAAAATACTCAAGGTGACGGCACTGATTAATATTGTGCATTATCTAAATCATGGCCAATGTTAAATAATTAATGATTATATTATCCATTATTTATCATTTATCATATAAACAGGCAGCTGTTTTTGACAACTACCATAGCAACATCATTCGTCTCCAAAACAGCTTATTATATAAAATGTCAAGCTTCGCTTTTCAGAAACAAAACTTTTAAAGTCTCTTAGCGTTCTGTGCTCCGCTAAATGAGGGACTTGTTGGAACTGCCAGGAATTTTTGATAACCTTTTACCCTTAATATCTGTATCATCCAGAATGTCTTTTATAGGACTACTGGTGTTTACTTAAACACCGTAGCCTCGTTTATGAATGCGCTAATAAATGTCAGCTTCACTTTGCTTACCATATTTCTTCGAATAACAGCCGGGGCGATTATTGATTATTTCTATTTTCGCATCAAAGTGATGGAAGGCAATTATTTGAGTTCAAGTATTTCTTACGAGAGCCATTCACGCCCTAAGTATTTTGTTCTATTATACCATTAAATAAGAAAACTAATCACTCCAAATAAGAACATGAGCTCTTTAAGTGTTTCGTGTTTGCTTCGCTGACTACTTTAACTAGATCGGACTCCATTCCAGCTTCATCGTCCAGATTTTTCGCAACGGTGAAGGCCCCTCAGTGGTGCTTTTGTAATCAAAGCTTCTTTTGTTGCCAAAAATGTCAATTTTTAAATTTAGAGGGAGGGGGTAAAAAAAAGAGAAAGTGGCATGGGGGGTGGCGGGAGGTAGCAAGGAAGTATTTGAGGGAGGCGATTATTTTTAATATTTCGGTTAAAGAGGGGCGATTAATGCATGCGGTCGAACTCAAGTCTCTTAAACCTAACAAAGCAGCTGGTCTCGACAAAATATGTGCTCGTTTACTGAAAGATGCAGCCGAAATAATTTTTTCCTCCTGTAACACAATTACTTAATCGATCCATCGCAAGCCATACCTTCCCATAAACATGGAAATGTGCAAAAGTAATTGCCCTTTTTAAATCAGGTGACAAGGAAAATGCAACCAATTATAGACCTATCTCACTCCTGCCAACATTAAGTAAAATAATGGATAGGTGTGACCACACCCAGCTGTATGATTACTTGGACAGGAACAGCCTTCTCACGAACAAACAGTTTGGTTTCCGTCCCAAATGTTGCAAATGCTCCACAACAACTGCACTGTCAAGTTTTACGGACGAGATACTAGAAAATATGGAAAAAGAGAAACTGTGTGGGGCTTTATTTCTCTATCTAACCAAGGCCTTTGATACGGTCAACCACAACATTCTTCTTACTAAATTGGCAACCGTTGGCGTAAGCTGTGATGACCTAGTATGGTTTAAATCTTATTTGAGCTCACGGATGTTGAGAATTCGAACATCTTGCGGTCCAGAACATCTGATCCACTCCCCTGCATACTTGGAGTCCCACAGGGTAGCATCCTGGGCCCTCTGTTGTTTTTGTTCTATATCAATGACTTGCCGGACGTTGTTAAACACACACAAGTATCCCTTAACGCAGACGACACGGTATTGTATTGCTTCTCTGCCAGCCCTAGTGACTTGGAGGAAAAACTAAATGCTGATCTTCAAACAGTTTGCAACTGGCTTCAAAAAAATAAGCTAACACTGAACACTACAAAAACCAAAGCGATCATTATTGGGAGCAGCAGAAAACTTGCTAACATAAGCACCATTACTGTTAGCGTAAATGGTACCACAGTTGAAAATGTTGAAAGTTTCTCTTATCTCGGTTTGACACTGTCATCTACAATGACATGATCTGAAAAAGTGGACAACCTATGCTCAAAGATCAATAAACGCCTGGGGTTTCTAATTATAAAAAGGATGAAACATGCATCTACTCCCGCACTGGGTACGAGTTATGTTCTACAATAGCCTGGTATTACCGCTTTTCGGCTATGGCGACCTTGTCTGGGGGGATAAAGACAACATCACATGCATGGAAACTCTCCAGATTTTGCAGAACAAAGCGGCAAAAATAAATCTCAATCGCAGCCCTCACTCGTCAGCTACTGATGCGTTGAAGATCTTGGATGGAAAAAGCTCGTGATTCGACGTTTCTACCACAGATGCTTGCATATATTTAAGTGCTTAAACGGCTTATGCTACTCATACCTAAATCTAAAGTGCTACCAAGAAACTCATAAGTTCAACACAAGAAACAAAAGTAAACTGCGTTTGCCGGCAATAAGGCGTAACTGGGGGAGACGGAGATTAGTGTTAAATAACAAAATTTTCGCTACTTCCATTTTATGTTGGTAGAGCTTTTATTCTCGATCTTTTGTATTCACTTGGCTTTACATGTGCGAGAGATAATACTGGGGATCGTTCTCCGTACAAACCATACGGTTTAACGAAAGCTTCACTCGACTTTCGATGTTACTGATTGCCCTAACTCTTTTAGTTTCTGTTGGTTACTGACGGTTTTCCGAGCAGTTCCAAACTTCCACTAAATTGGGCTTCGAGTGAGGTAGCTCAAAGCTGTTACACGATCAAAGCAGAAATCAATTGTGTGTTGCAAAACTAAGGCTGACCTATATATACAAAATGTACTCCTTATCACCGATTGGCTGAAGTGACATTGCTTCTACATGCGAAATCTGTTTTTCTGTCGTTGACAGATTAAGAACATGTCATTCTTCCAAGACTGGAACTCACTAAGCGAAGGCATATCAGATCATCCAAAACTTTGAACGATTTTAACAACAAATTTTTCAGTGAATATTGATCTGAACTTTGATTTTTTTAAATAGATAATTATTTATGAAATACTTAATAGATAGATGTTTTAGACTTTTAATGCTGTACCTAATCTTAATGTACATTTTTAACAATTTGTAATTTTTTTTTAATCAGGGCCTTTCTAAAAAT
This sequence comes from Hydrozoanthus sils, assembly GCA_027575215.2. Classification (NCBI taxonomy): domain Eukaryota; kingdom Metazoa; phylum Cnidaria; class Anthozoa; order Zoantharia; family Hydrozoanthidae; genus Hydrozoanthus; species Hydrozoanthus sils. The sequence continues at coordinate 7,191 of JAOBRD020718037.1, forward strand.
CACTCACTTGAAAATGCCCCCTGTATAAATATGGTTATAAATTAAATTAAATTGAGGGACAGCTATTATTCGAGGAAATATGGTATTTAGACTTTGACCGTAATAGAACTTTTGACTGCGGATTAGCCGGAACAATGGAACCCTTTAATACTGATAGCGGTAAACAATTATTTTTTTTCCTCGAAGGCTTTAAAGATAATGTATTTAATTTTTAAACTGAGTTAAATTTGTTCAAAGTGGCTTTCAAAAGCTTAACACATTTTGTTTTGTAAGCACTCATAATAATATTTCGTGTCTAATCATCTGGTATACTTTTCCTACATATAACGCAGTTTCTTTGAGAGTGACCCCTCAGCACTTCAATGCTTAGTTTAGTGCTTTCTTACTTGCATGTGGGAAACTAAAAAACTAAATCAGTCCATTCTCGAGCCAAGTGGGCAATTAGGCCGGCACTTATCTCTCCAGCTTTCGTAGTGTTAATGTACCAGTGAAATGAAACCCCAACCCTAACCCCCCCCCCCGGACATACTGGGGGAAAGGTGGGGGTATGGAAGCTGTATTGAACAAAAAGATGGCCCAAGGGGGTGGGGGATTTGTCAAACATTGCATGTCGACCTACCTATGTACCCTGGGGGGAAATGTAGGGACTTCGTCAACTTATGATCTTCGAAGTTTGATCGGAGCACAGTCTAAGAAATAGAAGAATGCCCCTGGGGGATTTCACGCCATTTGCTTCGTTATGGACAAAATATATGGTCCCAGGGGGTAGGGCTTTTGAGCATATTGCATATTGGGCAGCACTTGTTTACCATGTCCCCAAATTGGCCCGGAGGGATAGGTAGGGGATTTCGTTTGACTGATACATAAGCGGATGAAAGTCTTTGACTTCCCCTGGACACTGACCGCTAATCCAACGCAGGTTTGTTCATAGCAGAAGCTGGTACTTATTCATACAGCTGAGTCAACTGGAAACAAGTCGGGTTATGTGTCTTGCGTAAGAATTGACCGGGGCTCGAGCTCGCGACCTGTACCCTAGAATTACCAGTCTAACACGTAGCCTGCTTGCAGGCGGTCTGGTGTTTTTTTTTTAGCGCGGAAACCTCAAAGAGCAAGGTGTTGCCGCCATCTTGGACTTTTTGGTCGAGCGGCATTGGGTCGAGTGAAAGACCGCCTGCCCAAAAACTAGGGTTTTTTCAGCCGGACAAGTTTCAAATCCCGTCCACCAGCGGACGGGGTTTGTGATTGGTTCAGCGCCTGTCAGAAGACCATGGGCTGTGGTGAGATAAGATCCGGACGTTTTCATGCATGCAAGTACAACAAACTAAAATGATCGAGCTTCTCTATTAGCTTTGGAATAATGGTTTTGAACGGGAGCAAAAGCAACCAACTCAGGTTTATTTATTTGCAACGATATTTAAGCCGTTTTTGCCGTTACAGGTTTTGGATTTGTGATGTTTGTTTGCTCGCAGCGCGAAAGTCGAAGAGCGCTGATCGATCGCCATACAAAACTTGCACAGCCGCCGAGCTCATCCAAGAAAATTTCCAACGAAAATCGAAGAATCTACTTGTCGGCAGAGCAAGAAAAGTTCTGGAGGATTGCTTCCTTCGGTATAGTGTTTAAAAGGCATGTATTCAGGGAATAAGCCCGTTTGTACGATTTGCTTATTTTTTGTGTGGGAAAAAACAGTTCTTAGAGTCAGTATTTGTTTTACATTTGGTATTGCTGAGTTAAATTCTGTACAAAAGTAATTTAGCAATATTTTCTCCTTAGTGGTTTCTTTTACTGCTGCATTTCTGCTTTCAAATATCTGCAAGGTTTTTGTCAGTTCGGCTTTCTCTGTGCATCCTCGATCGTTCTAAGACCGAGGCGCTTTGCTTTACGAATTTGCTTTAATTCGAGTTTAGCCTTACGCCTACAGGTCTATTAAATTAATTCTCGTGTTTTACAAAGCCTTTCTCAACTCGTGTTGGATGGCCAGATTTGAAGTGCAGCCATATATTGGATTTTTGAGTTTGAAGTGAGTAGACAGATCTAAAATGCTTGTTTCATAAAACGTTTGAATAAACAATTGTGCCTAAGATACTTGCTTGTTGGATGGAGTTCGTTTGCTGTTTAAGTGAATTGTAAGATTCATCTCGAGTCGTAGACCAGAACGATGCAGATAATATTATCGTCAATAAATGTTTCCTCTGTAGTGATTTTTGTACCGCTTTTTTCTACGATTTCGCCAATGAATGTGTTTGCGAAGGCGATAACCCGATAGAACAAGTTGCATACAAACATATTTTTAAAATCATGTTTAATCATTTAAAAAAATGTTTGATTGAATTTCGGCGATAGAAAATATATTTTGCGTAAAAAGGTTCATTGTTTCACAGTATCAAATCGTTAGTTTGGTTTTGCAAACTTGGAACTTATATTTTTAGTGTTTTACGCGCTCAGAATTTGCCCTCCAGTTTAGAAACAACTACACGCGCGCAAAACAGTATTTCTTTATTTTGATTGGCCCATTAAAAAGACGTGACAGGCGAAAGGAACTCGAGCGTCAAGTGGGCGTATAATGAAAAACCCTAGTTTTTGAGCAGGCGGTGTTTCATTTTCGCTTACAGCCAATGCCGCGCGGCCGCGAAATCTGAAGATGGCGGCAACAGTTTCCGCGTTCGGTTAAGAACACCCCACTGCCTGCAAGCAGGCTATCGAACACGCTAATGTAGCCGCTCGGCCACTGTGGAACTGCTCCGCCGACCGTCTTTCTTATACCGCTCCTCGCTAAGACTAGCCTGCGTAGCGACTGTTTCTAAGTGGATAGACCAAGTGTCGATCGAGCGAGCCGCCATAAGAGTACTTGAACGCGCAAGTGAAAGAAACTGGAAGAAAAGCCTGTCTTTTGCTCGCACGTTCAACATGGCGGCTTGCTCGATTGACACTAAAGATGAACCAGTCGCTACACAGGCTACGCTAAGATTAAAGCGAATTTGACCACACCTACATTTTTTGAAAAAACAAGTTTGTCAGTGTAATGGCAGGAGATTTTGCACGTTTTCATTGGTTCGATTGACTACGAGTTCTGTCATGGGGTCATACAAGGAAAAAATACATATCAGGTTCATACAGTTCGAAACAGAGCATGAAAATGTTCTAAATTTAGCTGCTTTAAAAATCAGTTGCACTTTCTTTGGGTGTAACATTAGGTGTGGAGGTCAGCACATGCCAGAATCTTGTATTACTTCCTCTTGGCTTCGTTTCGATTTTACTTTTTTATTCAGTTTTTTTGTTTTGCATTTTAGAACAAACGTGTCATTGGTATTTTTAGTTCATCCAAATGATTTGTCTAACGAGAACAATGTGAAACCGGAAGCAAGAATGACGAAACCCACTCAAGACGCGGCTACCCAGCAAAGATTGTGAATACGGTAAACAATTATATGTGCTGGAACACGGAGTTTAGTCTGTTCCACGGGAAATGTTCTTTTAAGAATTTTTTTTCCACCTCCGCAGAACAGTACCAGTTCGATCAGACAGTGTTTGATAAAGTAATAGTAAGTTTAGAGGGTATATACCGAGACCAGTCAGCGTTGAACAGTCTCAGTTCTGTTGTGACCCGTTCGTATGAGTTGCGTCTTTCTGCGAAAAAAAAGTTCAAAGCCAGAAAGGTGAGTCTTAAAACCTCGGAAAAGCTGGCGAAGTACTGCAATTAGTTCCTCTTGTTTAGAGCGCGACTTTCGGAAACCAATCTCTCGAGTGCCACGTTTATGCTAACCTGCGCATGCTATGCACTTGTAAACTGAAACTAAAAGGCTATATTGATCGCGTTCAGTTTCGCTCGATGTTGCAATTTGTAAGAACCTCGATTATGTGAACAGTCCGAAATAATTATCAAGTTGTCTCGCAGTTTGCTTCGTATATATTTAATAGTGCACGTCGTTAAGTGTTAAGTACCTAGATAATCACCGGTTGTGTGGAAATTTTGGTGATCGCGGAAATTATACGAGGGAAATTGTTGGGTTTCTTCTGATGGTCGATTTTGCATTAATGTACGAATGTCTTATGAATATATTAACACGACTCGAATTTTGTCGCGCAGTATAGTCTTTTGTTGGATGTTTACTTATAACTATAAGTTAGATGTTTGTTAAGATCGTTAAATCGTCGAATGTTTTAAAGAAATTGTAAGTCATCGAAATAAAATGATATGCATTACTTTTAGTTCGTTTCGAATGTATTTTGGCATGTTTTGAACGAGGAATTTTGATTGCCGCAAACCTTTATTGCGAAGTTTTTAAGACAAATACTGAACGCGGAAAGTGAAAAAAAAAAGTGGAAAAGAAACTTAGTTACTTTGAGGGATAACAGAACCAATACAATCGAAATTTATTTTTGCGTTAGCCCCTTTCAATGAACTCCATTTTGAGCTGATACAGATGACAACGCATACTAGATTAAATTGTATTTTAAAAATCCACCATTCAAACTCTTTCCTTCACATAAACTTATAAATTATTTTATGCTTGTTTACCATCTTAATCAAGTTGACGTTTGATAACACACGACTAGATTTATTGGATTTGGAGTTACAATTATGTTGTTTTTATATATATTCGAATTTTATTCAATATACAAATTACAGTATTTATACCATAGCCACTGCCAGTAGGTTGATCATCCAGCTTTTGCTCAAAGTTTATAAAGCCCTGAATTTTTTGTGTTCTGTTCACCTCATTTAAAACTGTGACTTTTCACTGTTTAGCAAATATAAATTAATCGCCAGTTCAGTTTTGGGAAATTGTTTTCAAAAAGTCTTGAAATGGAACTGGTTAATTGGTTTACATTACTCTTACTAGAGTCTAAAACAGTATTTATTATATAACCAGGATTTTTCCTTTTACTAAAAAAACATATCTCCATCATGACAGTTTATCTTTCGCAGTGTTACTAATGATGAGCCAATTACAAGCTGAGAGCTTCCCACTTAGCTAGTCACACGCCAGTTCTTTTAAAAAAGTTGTGTTTTTAATTCATGTAGGAATTTTATTAGCATCTATAAAATAAACAGAACATTACATGGCTGCTTGGGGATACAGATCTTAAATCTTCTCCAGCTGAAAAAATCTCTCACAAGATTCTTTCAGTACTCAAAGATAAAATTTGTATTCCAATGCATGCAGTGCCATGTAATATTCTCCATGTATATGTACAACAGTGAAAGAAAGAGGATATTGTAATGGTTCATCGCACAAAAGCCTGCATAGCAGCCCCAGGCCTATCAGAAGCAGGGGGAGAGGGGCTGGGAGGGTTATATGCTATAGCCCCCCCCCCCCCAATAATTTTCTTGTAATTCCCAGTTTCCATGCATATTAGATTAACTTTGAATTTACTGAACACTAACTGTGCGTGCCTCTACTTATACACTAGCTATGCTTGCAGCCCCCTCATTTTCGTTCCAACAGATCTGGGCCATTGTTAGGAAGGGCAGGGCTGTGACTAATCACACACAATAATTATGTATTGAATGCTTTGTTGAGCTACAAAACAGTACAATCCCATTTTAAAGCCCCTCAGTTATTAAACCCCCCTCCAGATATAAGTCCATGATCCACTTGCCAAGGAGCGGGTTATTATTCCAGATATAAGTCTTCCTTACATTGATATATGTACAGCTCCCCTTCCCCCAATTTTAAACTATAAGCCCATTTACTATAAGTCTATTCTTTTTGTGTTTCTTTTTAAACATCAAAATTTGAAAGTTAAATAGGCATATATGTTTTACATATATGTTTGAAATAATTTCTCCATTTATTGTTTCGCACAATAAATTAAATGTATTGTAAAATGATACTAACTCTATTGTTTCATACAATAAATTAAATGTATTATAAAATGATACTAACTCTATTGTCAAAACATTTATTCCTCTTATAAGCCCACCCAGATATAATGCCCCTGGCCCCTCCACCCCATTTTTAAGTTCACCCAAAATCCCTTTAGAAGTTAAATAAGCCCAGGGCTTTAACAAATGGATTTTATGGTTTCATTTGAACAGAAAATTTTCAAGCAGGGGTTTGCATCATCATCATCATCATCAATCCTCTATTTCTTGAGGAGCATAAGATGAGGGTGTTTGCATAAAACAGTATTAACTGAGTGTGCATGCAGGTTGATTATGAGGATGTATGATCAAGGTAACTTAACAGTAAATTTATGTACAGTATTTCATTAATTCTTTTAGCAGTATATATGCAATGCTTGTGCATCACTTTTTTTAAACCAATCAAATGTAATGAGTGATACCCAATAGAATTACTGTAGTAATCCATCCATGCAACTTAAGTTTTAGAAAAAGAACCCTAATGGCCAATTAAAGCCTTTTTCTATCCAGGACTGTGCTGACTTCAATAAGGATCAATGAATGGTGAGAGTACTGCTGTTCCACATGTGGACCCATTTCGACTACTACTGCAGTCTGTGGCAAGTGATATCACCAGTGAGGACTTGGCTGCAATTAAATTTCTGTGTGAGAGTCACATTCCTAAGGGAAGACTTGAAAAAATTTCACGACCACTTGATTTGTTTTCTGTTTTAATTGAACACAACCTCATATGTAATGACCAGAGAGATTTCTTACTTTCAATCTTCGACCAAATTGGGAGACAGGACCTCAGTAAACGGATTTCAGACAGGCAAGGTATAAAACATAACACGTTAAGTATTAAACAGATGAGACTTTCAGAAAAAACTTCTCTCTTATGTTCTGTTCTTCCCTGAATATAAGGCCATAGCAATTGGAAGTGTGAAGGGTTGGGAGGGGGTGAGAGGGGAGGATATTATTGCTGGATGATCATTTGGTTGACTTTGTCAGTCTACAGCCATTTTGTTAATATTAGATCCAGGCAGGGAATTAACCAGTGTCAATTAAATTTCTTCGAAATACCAAATCAATTTCATTTTTCAGATTAACCAGCCTTCCAGAAAGAGGGGTGTATGTGTGTTGCTCTACTGAATCTTTCATCAACACTTGAGCCAGCACTCGAGAAAGTGCTGTGGGGCAACAGCTCTATTGGTTCTTTTATCCACACAGAAGAGTCCTCCAGAGAGGGGTGGGGCAACACCTCTATTGGTTCTTTTATCCACACAGGAGAGTCCTCCAGAGAGGGGTGGGGCAACACCTCTATTGGTTCTTTTATCC
>JAOBRD020718146.1:0-14374 GCA_027575215.2 Hydrozoanthus sils
GACTACCCAAGAGTAGTGAAGCTAAATAAATAAATAAGTAATAAATAAATAAATAAATAAATAAATAAATAAATAAACTACTATCACTTTACCATTTCATTTACAAATTTCGAACTACAACCACACAAAGATATAATTTATCATTACTACATACTACTACATTATTTCTACTTATGCCAATGCAACTATCTTTACTATTATAACCACCGCCACTTATGTACATCTGTTACAAGAGTTGCATAGAAAGAACGACACAACAGTTGTAGTAACGAGAATGCAGTCAATCAACTAATGGCGATATAGCAGTTATCTCACACTCTAAGTTTTCATTTCAGTGGGTTTGAGCTGATTTTGTTAGCGGGCTTTCGAGCTTTGGTAGAGCAGCAACCGTTCAACGAAAGCTATGAGAAGTACAAGTGAGTATTGGCGCATTAATTTGTATGTCAAAGTGTGGAGCTTTTTTAGGTCTCCACGTGGAAATCTGATTTCCGATTTTGAACGAAGATAATTTGACCTTTTCTTTCCCCCTCTGCAGTTAGCTGGCATGATAGGTCTTGTGCTTGTGTGCCTGACAGTGGTTGTCGTCATTCTGTCTGTCAGCCTGTCTCTCTCATCCCAACCCCTTTTTAATTCTTCTCCGTACAGGTGGCTGACCACAACCCTTGTGTCCATGGCGTTGCTAGTCGTCATTCGCTTTCTCTCTCTCTCTATGCATGTGTGTCTGTCTATCTGTCTCACCCTCCGTTAATTCTCTCCCTGTACAGGTGGCTGACGACAATCCTAGTGCTAGTGTACATGGCAATGGTTGTTGTCATTCTACTCAACATTCTGATCGCTCAGCTCAGCACCACGTACGAGGACGCCAGAAAGATCGCTCGTCTGCAGTACGACGTAGACCGTATGCGCATAATAACCCGTCTGGAGAGTAGTAGACTGGAAAGTTTTGTAAGTTTTTGATTCATCCATTGGTTGATTGATTGGTTTTGCTTTTTTGTGTACACCAAACAAGGGTACGCTATCTGGGTGGGTGCAGCTTTTTGCCATAATCAGAATCATTACCAGTTATGGTTCTGACCACTGTCTCGGTCTGGCGAACAAAAAGTGCTCACGCAATAAAAGTTTATCTTTTGAAATTACTTTGTTCTGGACCAAAGTAGCTTACCTTTAAGCACAGATAAGAGTTTTTCCTGCACCATGTGCTGATGTGCTGTTATTGATTAACTGCGTTTTGACGAAATTAGACAAACCATGCATGTTATTTTACGTTTTCTATTTGTACTTAGAACTTACGCTTGAAGAAGTACAAGGAGGGAGACTATATTGGCGAGGAAAAGTTAGCAAATGGTATGGTTAAGTTTACGGTTCTTTTTGTAATCAATTTATGGTTCTGTTTGAAATTATCTCACACCATATATTTCCGACTAGTGTATTGGAAGCTGATGCTTATTGTACTTTACTTGCTTTCCGAGATAAGGGAGTCCCGGGGGGAGTTTTAATTTCTTAGCGAATAAGTCAAAACATAGCGCTGTGGTTGCTTTGGTTAGGGTCCTGAATCGTTTTTTTTAACAAAGCCCGTTGTTTTGAAACAAAGACGTATTAACGGAAATTTACCATTTTTTTCTGATCAAGTTTGAATTTTTTTACTGAAACTGAATTAAATTTGTCTTCTGTCGAGAATTAAGCTAAGTCTATTATAGAGTCACTGCTACAGCTAAACTAAATATGTTCTTGAAAGAATGTAAGCGCCACAGTTTTCTTATGCTTGGTATGCAATTTTACAGAGTTCAAAGAAAAGAAACAATTTCAGCAAATAAGTTACAAATGGCATGCAAAATTGTTGAGACCAATCAGACACCGCGCGCTCACAAGAATTTCGCGCCAAAATGCACGCAGCATGACCAGTCACCTTTACTTAGTTATTTATCGTCACTTTACTTTTCTCAGAACTTTTGGAATACGACGACGAAAGCCACCCGTGGGAGGCGATAGAAGATAAGCTGACGAAAATAAGGTTGGTATTGTTCCAATTTTCTCAAGGCTGCAAAGCTAGGTGCTACACTTGTGTAAAATATCATTTGTAAGTTGAATTTCTTATCTACTTTGAAATTTAAAAATCTCTGATCAAAAACCTATTGTGATGCAGGGTATTTGTTTCTTATCTTAACCTTTTGTTAAACTTTATTCTACCTTTAAGGGCCCATTCGTTTCGGCCTGTTCCAACTATTCCGGATTAGAATTCTTCCAGATTATCAGGGCGATGCCTATACATTTATTCCAAGTTTAAGATTTGCAAGAGTTTTTTAAAAATCACTGACAAATGTGTTATTGGTAACTTCGCAGGAAAACCAGCCACACGAATCGGACAAAGTTTTTATTCCATGTACTCCTATACTGGAATAGGCCCGAACGAACGCGCTCTAAAATTGCACGTAGCAACACATAACATAAATGATTACTTTTTTTTGTTTAAGGAGGTCAAAGAACCGTTGGCAAAGTTTACAGTTCCTGTAAAGCAATAGCCTAATTGTGTTATCCTTAACATTTGTTCCACCCTCGTTTTCAGAGACCAGATGCGGAAGGTCATGAAACGTCTACCTGCTGCTGACAACAAAAACTGAGACTTCTAAAGTCCGAGGACGTACCAGCACTATGTGATCTGACCATCGTGGCGTCGCAGTAAACATTTCTTATCACGGTTCTGTGCGCATGCAAGACGTTGCCATTTAGAAAACACTTACTGCTTCTAGATTGCTATCCTATTTTTACTGGCCTAGCCTTTAAACCCTTCATTTAATTTAGCTATGGTCTTTAAGAGCTTTTGCAATAATTTAGTTACATTTTCGACCCATTTGATAAAAAATTGTTTAATTTGTAGGGCTGTTATGAATTAACTCAGTAATCTCAAATGAATGATAACACTAATAATAATTACAAGTTATTAATGATGGTTCAACTAATTATAGAAAGCTTTCCCTAATTTTATTTTTTGTTGTGGATCTGTTTAGCATTTTGCAGTAATACATAGAATATATATAGCGAAGCATATATTGAATATATGGCGATTTTTTCTCGGTTTTTAATTTGACACTTTGTCCTTGAATGTTTTAAAATCAACTTATACCGTGAAAGCTATACTGAGAAGCGTAATTATAATTTTTTTATATAGGGGTCCATTGAATACGTAAAATCAAGCCCTTTCATATTATACTGTCGATTTTAAATCATAAAATAGATAATACCAAGCATATACTATAGGTGGCGAATTTTTTTCAGTTTTTTTGACAGGCATTTTGTCATTAATTATAAACTTCAATGTTTTGAGAAAACTTTAACCTTAGATACACATAGTGCGTACTTTATTTTTTATCAAGATAATGGTTTCACTGAATACGCACAATAAACACCTTTCATGTTTTTACAAATAGATTTTAACGGAAACTACGCCCGTACATAGTTTTTATCTAGCCAGTTTATTTTCGTAGAATTATTTATTAATAAGCTACATCTACCAAATGGGCACGAGTTACATGTCCGATTATGTTGTGCATTAATAAGTTACCTTTCGTTAGAGTATAGAAGCGTTTTAGTCGGATGTTTAAAACCCTAGCTTTTTTCTGAAAAGTTTGACGCACTGTAACAGTTGACCAACAAACTCTTAGCTTCGTATTGACTATTGCGATAATAAAGCTGTTGATAGTGTTACAGGTGCATGTATATCTTGCGTTCAGAAAGAACTGCACACTGTTAAGGGATTGCTTCCGTTCATTCGCTGCGTTCTTGTCTTTTGTAGAGTGCCACGGTTCCAACAAAACTATTAATCATGGACGGCGGAACCAAACAATTATTGGGGCGGGGGGGGACAGGGGAAATCGGAAAAGTTTTCAAAGACGAACAAATCTTTTATAGTCAATCAGTTTCAAGTTTGAGGAACTCTGCGTTATATTGAGTACCGTAATTCGTAAAAGATTCAGAAATATAGGGAAAGGGAGACCGTAAACCTCAAGGCAATTGCAAGCTCACATCTTCCACCACAATCAGTGATTACAGAACCTAAATCAGGGGGCTAAGTCCGTGCATAACACAACCCAACGAGCGCCGAAGGCACGTTTTTGCTAGGGGGGTCCGGAGGCATGCTTCCCCGGAAATTTTTGAATTTTCAATTTTCTGAGATTGCCGGAAATGCGATTATTTTTATCAGTCCAAGCAAAATTTTGTCATTTTTTGTTTTTTTTCGGCAAAACCATGCCCACTCATTTGTTTTCTTCGGCAAACGCACATGCTCACCCAGCCCCGTGTAACACTCTACACGCGCTTCACAAAGGCTGACTCATTTAAGGAATAATAACAGCATCTCATAAAGCCTTATGTGGAAATTACAAGAAGAAGTTGAACTCACATCATGACTATTTCAAAAGGTATACGTTTAGGCCTAGGGTACATGGAACTTTCGAAATACGTAGCGAGTCAGACGTTACGAACGGCTTTGTTCCTCATACACGATTGAAAACAAAAATCACCATCACGGATTAGAATGAATAAGAACGTATTTCAGTTATTGCCTTCTTTTTAATAAAGTGATTGCAACAACTTATTAATACATTTTGCCGATAGACAGCCAATTACAAAAGTTTGTTCCACTAAAAGGGGGGCAGCGGCCAGACCAGTCCCTCCCCTAAATCCTAATACCTGAAATCTGAATCAGTTCCTAATTGAAAGTTGCTTTGTTAGACAGAAATTATTGGGGGGGCCAAGCCCCCCCCCCCAACCAAATTATTGGGGGGCCAGTGCACCCCTTCCCCCTGTTCCGCCGCCCACGTTAATGAAACCCCAGGGAGCAGAAACAGTGATTTCTATTCTATTAAATGACGAAATCACGCTCAGAACTGCATTTTTTTTTTGCTCTGAAGAAGGCTGCAGTTGCCACTGAAAATTAACTTAATAATTTTTGTCAATATAAAAAGTAAAAAAAATCTAATCAGATCAGTCGAGGTTACAACTGAATCCACCAGGTTGTCGTACATCGTAACCTTTATTTGGAAATTCAAACTTCACAACTTATTAAAATTTTTCTTCACTGTGCCAGTGGCAGTGGTTTTTTTTACTTAACTGTATAAATCGCATAAAGAACACAATCTGTTAGAAGTAAAGAAAGTTAGTTGAAGAGCATTTAACAGCCATGATGTTCTTAACAATTGAGACCTTCCTTTTCACCCGCGTTTCCCAGGTGTATATTCCTTGTTTCCGTCCCACAAACCCGTTTTCTCCAGTCCCTTCTAGAAGCGCAGACTGGAGTAAAAAGGACTGGGACGAGGGGCGGAAAGAAGCTTTACAGACTATTTACACAGTATGGATTTTCGATCTCCCGGCGAAAGAAGAGATTGTTTTGCAGTCTAGTTTTCTCTCCCTTCACAAGTTTCCTGCCGTCCTGCTGTACTTGTGTGAAAACAATAACAGAGATGCTAACAAAGTAATATTCTTCAAATCTTTATTAAAGGCCTTGGTAATGAAGAATTCGAGTAAGAAATAGGGTTAGCAAAAAAATATAAAGAATATATTGGCGAGTACAATATGTGACTTAACAAAAACTTTCATGTAATAATTTAATACACGGTAAGTATTGAACACCTAAAGCTTGATTTGTTACTTTTCAGTTCAACACAAAAACTTATTTATATAAATAAAACTCTTGAAAACATATACAAACAAAGCTCTGCGGTAAAGTAGTCATTAGTGCATCGCGATACAACCAAGGGTTCATGCAAAAAGCGGGAAAAAAATTTTCTACTAAAAAAAATAAAACAACTAATTTTCCTCATAAAAATGGTGGTTGCTGGTGGTGATTAAAACTGAATGATCTTTTTAAAAAAAGTGGGCACCAACTTGAATATTGCCTTTAGGTTTTCAGCAAAGTTGTCAAACTGTGCCGTTTGTTGTGAAAATACGCATAAAAGCCTCCCAGAACGGCTTGAATGACGTTAGAATGCCAAACGACTCAGCTAACTTCTCGAGCAATCTTTATCTAGGTTCCCAGGCTTATACCGCTGGGTTATAGCATAAATTCGGATACGTCTTACCTTTAAACTATTACTATTCAAAACTTTTGTCTTTTTATCACCTTAGAACAAAGTATAAAACATCTCAGTCGCAAAACACAAACACACACATATACACACAAGCACAACAAAGAAGAATATCTGCATAGCTTACATCCTTATCAAACTGAAATATTTTTGATCTTCCTTAAAAGTTTATAAAAATAAAAATTCTTAAAAGATAAAAACGTGTTCTTGTAAAAAATGACAGCCAAAGTAGCGGCATGAGCCCTCAGTGCCTGTCGTCTGCAGTAGGCAGCCCTCTCATGATTCTGCGCATTGTGTCTCTGAAAAAAGAATACAAAATTTCGGCATATAAGAGTAGAGCTTTGTTGCTTTTATTGGTTTCCTTTTAAAATCATTCTATGACTTTTTCAACTTTAAACTTTCACCTACGGAAGCCCCGATGTTCGACGATTTTTGTTTATCAGTTTTTTACTGCCATTTACAAATTATAATTTTGCATTTTTCTTTTAATTCATTTTTATTTTTGTCGCAAACTGCTTCTTTCATTTACCACGAAACCTTGACAATAGCATAAAATGCACCGAAACGTCGGTTTTTATCACTAAATTTTCTTGTGTCGTGTATTTTTGGTAAAAGACTGCAGTGGTGGATCCAGGACTTCGAAAAGGACAGATATGTATATAAAATTGTAAATGGCCTTTAACAAGAAAAAGAAATAAATTCTTGGGACATTACTTTTAGAAAAAATTCCCAAAGGGGGAGGGGAGGGGGGCGCAGAGGCCCCCCAGGCCACCCCCTTAACTGGATCCGTCTCTGGACTGTAAATTTTTGTTTCTTATTGTTCTTAATTTTTTTTTTTTATTCTGGAACTTTCCGATTTTCATATTTTGGACTTGGGCCTTCATGCGAACTTTAATTGATTAACTATATCTTAATATATTTCCTTTTTCACGTTTTTGCGAAATCTACGAAGCTTTGACAGCATATGCCAATTTTCAAGACGCTAATGTTCCAAGAGAGGCGAACGAAGGAGGAAGAGAAAAGGATGTAGTGAAAAGTTTTTTAAAAATTGAATCCCATTTTTTCGTTCACCTTAGAGTTTGTTTTAAAATTAGGGAGATAATAAAATTGTCTTGCTCCAATTTGCGTAGTAAATGTTTTTGAACGTTTTTTTTAATAGCAAGAATATAGAAATATTTTAGGACGTTATTAGCCAGACTAAACAAATAAACAAAAACTGAAGGTTGAACTGAATCGTCAATTTTGTAGCTTGTACCCAAAATGATTGTAGCCTTTTTGACGCTACAGCTAAGTACTAACCACGGCCGTGTTACGAATACTACGTCATACTAACCTTATTTTCACCAGCTTGTTCTCAATTGATTCCCAAGGATGGCTCTCATCATCGTACTCAAGCAGCTCTAGAAGAACAACAAAACACTGTTATTAGATCATTATTTACTCCGTTACTTGCCAAAAGGCACGTGGACTCTGCAGACGAGATTGCGCCGCTCTAACCAACTGAGCTAGAGTGTCATTTTGGCTAACACTCAGGCCTAGAAACATACAAATAATGTCATCTTACAAAGGCCGGCATAACTGTATAAACGCATAAAGCATATAAAGTGGCAAGGCCTTACTTGAAGCTATACAAAAGGTTACCGCCCCGTTCAATATTGCTAGTGCTAACTTCGTTTGCGTAAGTCTGTATTTGAATTTGCTACCTTTTGCCAATTTCTCTTCGCTTAGCCAGTCACCATCTTCGTACTTTCTAACACGCAGGTTCTGTGGGTTGAACAATAACACACGTCTGTAAGCACAAACTGCAACAATCTAAGTTGCACGGTTAGAGGTTCGAGGGATGATCTTTGTACGTCCACGGTGTAACTGTCTGACAAATAACCGCAGACTCTAAGTACGATCTCAAATAGCCGGCCTCGTGTAAACAAAAGATACTTTCGGTAAAATAGTGTAGGTTCCGTGTATATGTACTGTGCAAGTTTTGGGTCGGTTAAAGATTTGACCGGTACAGTGTAAACATACTTACAAGACTCTCGAATCTGCTGCTCTCCAGACGGGTTATTATGCGCATGCGGTCTACGTCATATTGCAGACGGGCGAACTTCCTGGCGTCCTCGTACGTGGTGCTGAGCTGAGCGATCAGAATATTGAGTAGAATGACGACAACCATTGCCATGTACACTAGCACTAGGATTGTCGTCAGCCACCTGTACAGGGAGAGAATGAACGGAGGGTGAGACAGACAGACAGACACACATGCATAGAAAGAGAGAGAAAGCGAATGACGACAACCATCGCCATGGACACAAGGGTTGTGGTCAGCCACATGTACAGTGGGAGAACAAGTGGAAGGTGAAACAGACACCCGCAGAGAGAGAGAGGATGACGATAACCATTGCCATGTACACTAGCACCAGCACAGTGGTCAGCCGTGCACATGTACAATAAGGGAACGACTGAAGTGGTGACCACATGGCCGAGAATTGTGGTCAGGCATTTGTACGGTAAGAGAACCAGCAAAGCGATGGGTCAGACAGACAGACGACCAGACAACCAGACATACAGACAGTCTAATAGACAAACAGGCAAAATATAACTACAACCGTACGTCAGCATAAGGTCAGATTGCAGCTCAGGTTGAGCGAGAGCACCAGAAAAGTAGGCAAAAGACACACAGAATGCCAGCCATGTTTAGAAATATAAGGAAAACACAATATAGGTGGGTTGGAAGCAAAAAAGAACGAAAGTTTAACACAAAAATGTAAAATTTGACAGACAGACGGAAAAAAAGGCAACCCACCTATACTTCTCGTAACTGTCGTTGAACGGCTGTTGCTCCACCAAAGCTCGTACACCGGCCAGTAAGATAAGCTCAAATCCGCTGCAAAAGAACAAATAGACGTTAGGAAGCTCGGTTCTTTATAAGCTTAATACGATTTCATTGTAACCACACATTTGGTAAAAAAATCTTTCGTTTTCCATCGCTTATTTGTACAATCTCGTTCCCAACGCCGACGTTCCTTTTGGCCAGCGCCAAGAATCGTGGCCATGGGAACAAGATTAGTGTTTGTTTGTCTGAGGTTTCCCAAGTACTGTCGACAAGACGCTGCAAAAAGACGAAGAAGCACAAATTGGTATACAAACATTTGTAAACAAAATTGCCATGCAATGGTATTATATTGATTTCTGACTTCCCTTCCTTCTCTTGTCAAACTATACAACTTACCTGAACAGCTCTTGAGAGTCGGTAGCTTTGAGTGAAAGGAAGAGTGCTCCACAAAACGCAAAGAACACCACAACAAACACGACCAGGAATCGCGTTAGGTCTCGATAGATAATTTTCGCCAGGGTCTTTGTATACAGTCCTGTTGTCCTGTCAACGGATGGGTGGGTGGTTGTAAGTAGATAGATTTAGCAAAGATAATGCGACGACAACGTGACTTCCGTTTACGTACGCGCGTACAGCTCGAGGTCCTGAGACGTTGCAATGTACACGTCGCGTTGTGTTTCAGGACAGGATTTTGTTGTTTTGGCGTTGCGTTCATAAAGTGCCCCTTTTTTCTAAGACCCTCGTTGTCGTCGCGTTGTCTCTGCTAAATCTATTTATTATTCACTAATCCCTACCTAGCACACAAAGAAGCAGCGAACGTCATTTCCACCATTCGCGGCTTAATACTTATTAATTTTTCTTCAAACCGTAATTGGATTCCACATATAAATTATTTACCGAGTTTCAACAATCTACAGCATCACTTAAAGAATTCCGCAAACCCAGTCGAAGGAAAGACCACGCACGGATGTCAGAGAGTTTGTACTTAATATTTATTCTAAACTTTTGAGACTTTATATTTTGTAATTTTAGAACAAGAAATAATTTAAGAATAAAAGTTACATAGTAATGACGTACCTCGTTACACATGAAAACTTGAACAACCGCATGAAGTTAAAAAGAAAACCCAAAGAAGCTAAGATCCACTGTTCCTTCACGTCAAACACACGAAGTGGAACTACGAACAGCGTCAGAAGAAGACCAAGCCAGTCCAACAGGTTGTAAAGATCTTTATAATACCGAACTCCTTCTCTGAAAATAAAATCAAAAACACTTTTTAATTGGAGCAGGCAAATACGATGAGTCGCCGTTTACGTCCAGCCTGGATGCAAGTTTTGTCATTGTAAACGGGCCTAGGTGTGTTGATCCTGCTAAGAATTAAAAGTAAATGATATTTTTCTATAGGCAAAAAGTTGAAAGGCAATCATTCTTTTTATTCCAATAGTTATTGCCAAAAACCTATGAAGAACAAGAAATAAGAAGGTGAGGCTATGAAGAGAAATCCAACGAGTTCCTAACGGCAATCGAACTCTCTGATTACCGGTCAGACGCTCTACCCACTGAGCTACAGGAACTCTTAGAAGGAACAGGTTGATACTTAACTTGAGCGTCTGGCCGGTAATCTGAGGGTTATGGTTCAATTGCCGTTAAGACTCAGCAGTTTTTTCTTCTAAGAAAAAAGAAGCTTGTGACAGTAAGAACAATTCTTCCGTAGTATTCATCCAACTTAAGGCCCGGGTACACCCAAAGCGCGCTTTGTGGCCACTTTCCCTCATGTTTCTTACGATATCTCCGTCCATGATTTGAATCTACAAAATCGTATCGCTTATAACGCAGATGGTATGAAGGGGAATCAGCTTGAATATTTTAAGATGTTTTGAATGAGTTTTAAGTTGCATTTTATTTTTTGAAGATTGGTATTTTTAGAGAAAATTATGAATTTGATGATTTTTTGGGAAGTTTAAAAATTTATTTTGAAGTTATTATTTGAAGTAAATTCGCCAAACCGTTCTCAAACCAAAGCTGTACTAGTCCCTTGCCATGCAGGAGGAACGGTTTGCTGATTTTATTCAATTTTCTTCGTATTCAAATATCTTTCTCAACTTCCTCACTATCCAACAAAAGTTTGGGTTAACTCCCGCCTTAAGCTTGATAACAAGATGAAGCTAAGTCTAACAACTTCTAAATTTAAAAGTTGAAAAAACTGTTTGCCAGGAACTCGGCAATCGAGGAGTTTCTTAACTCTTTTTAACACTTTCCCTTCCAACATCACTGAAGAATGTGAACCAACGAATTATCATTACTTTTCCATCTGGTCCACCTCAGCCACTATGTAAAACATTATGAAGAGGATGGAAATCACTTCACACAGGGCCCTCAGGCGATCTCCATAGTTGGTGTACTTGCTGGGATCCGCTCGGGTGGAGCCGTATATGAGAGCATAAGATAACACGATCAGGAAGAACACGTAGCACAGAGCCTGCAGACTGAGAAAACATGCATTAACATAACTGCACAGCCCAAAATTTTTAAAAAAGCCACAGATTTTAGTTAAGATTTGATAGAGCAGCAAATATCAGCTCCTTCTAAACTACACAATCGAGCTTCTTAACAAACATATATATAAAACAAACTTGGATAAAATATAGGTTTAAAAACTTTCAATTTATTTATAAAAATACGCCATTTACGTTTTCGATAATTATTTAATCACCATCATTGTTATAGTTTCTCGCTGTTCCTGTTACAGTTTTTAGGCTTGAAACATGCAATGCTGACGGAGCAGGAGGCATGCGGCAAAGAATCAAAGTTATATGTTTATGGCTATACTAGTCATACTGTTATAACTTAAATCAAAGAATTATTCCCTTGAAATTGTTTGAAATAAAGATTTTCTTATCTTTTCATCAGAAATGAAATTTTTTAAACAAAAATTTAATCTATACAACTCACTGCTGCTACGTCAGAAGTTACCAGTCCTCGGCCTGCTCGCTCAAAATTTACATTCCAATTTTTTTTTTAATTAAAAAGCATTACTTAGACGCAGAAAATTTTCTTCTGTTATTCGAATTCTGAGTTCATAGATGACAACACTTTTGATCTTAACAGTAAAAAAGTAAGCTTTATAGGGACTTTAGTTGACTCTTCAGTCCAGACCTGAGTTTGAGCTAGGGCGGTTTTACAACGTTTTGGGGAGCCTTAACTGAAGATTGTACTGAAGATACTGATGGATAAAATGCATTTTAGAATTACATTCAAGCCATTGTCGGTGATTTATTTACCTATTTTTATCCATCCTTTCACTTACTCTAGGAATTAAAGTTTTTATTAACAAAGTCTAGCATATTTATTTTAAAAAAATTGAAATAATTACTCACCTAAACAAAATGTGTGCATAATTTGACCATTTCCTTGAAACCAGCATTCGTACCACCGGGTGCTGAATAGCTCCCTACATACAGACAGACAGTTTTTCAGTTTCGCAATGCTTTACTCGCATGACCTCGATATTTTACAGATATTACTAAAGCTTATTCTTTTCTTTTATAACTACTAACGCTGAACTATAATAAAATATGACTAATTACAAACATGAATTAGGCCTAGTTCAAACGTCGAATTTCATATGTGCTTAATCTAATGCCAGTATTAAGTGCATGTAAAGTTCGACGTATGAATCAGTTAAGTTCGGCAGTTATCTATTTGGGTCGACTTTGCCGTTCTATTCGCGACACCGATTCAAGTAGTTGTATAATTTGGGAATTTTTAGGTTGGTCTGGAATGTGTGGAATGCTCGTTTCATAAAGAGTTTTGGTCTTGGAACACAGTAATTTCAATTAAATTCGACGTCTGAATCAACTGCCGCTCTAAACTATTTAGGTCGACTCAAATAGGTGTTAGACTAGGCACATGTAAAGTTCGACGTTTGAACTAGGCCTAAAACACTGCTGTAACCATACAATATATAAATCACGATAAAAAAAATTGGTTTGTTGTTTGAAACTATCCTTCATTTTGTAGTACATGTAAGGTATTCTCTCGTAGCTTAAAACGGCTAAGTAATTAATAGCTTCGTCTCTGTCACTGTACAGAAATTTGTGATAGTGGTTCAGATTGCAATTTATAATTCTACTCAGTTTAATTTTATCTAGAAATAGAGTTCGTAAATAATTGTTTCGTGTACACTTTGTAAGCATGTGCTACGTAATTAAATAGATAGGTATGTAGCTAAGTAGATAGTTTGGTTTGGTAGGTAGGTAGATAGTTGATGGTTCAATTCTCTCTAGCGCAGCTTTTACCTTTTTGTCATTACTAAAAATTATGCACGAAGAGTTTAAGAACATTTCAATCCTTTAACATCAACAGCCTCTGTAGCTCAGGGGTTACAATACTGTAATCAAACGCAAAATAAAAATTTTCAAGCCTGTGTTTTTGTTATTTTAAAACTGTTTCCTATACACAGACATTACGATTCTGGTTTCTTAACACAAGATTCGAGATACCACTTCTATAGAAATAATTTCCATTTTTCTCCAATTTCTCCGTTAACTTTATTCATTTATTTTTTATTTTTCAACCCTTTTATTAACTTTCCCAGTTTTAACTTTTAAGTTTTAACGTCATTTGACCTCCCCCCCTTAATTTTTTTTGGGATAAAAACGTGCTGTTTTAATGATTGCTAGTGGTTTGGCACAACTGTTCTTTGATTAATGACACATCTTTTGAACTGAATTTTATGACGTCATCGTTGAGGACATCACAGGAAACGACGAAACTCGTAGTTTGCTTTCAAAAATGGTATTCTGCCTAAAATATGACTGAAACTTAATTATTTTTTGTCTATGATACAAGTTCAGTAGTCTTTCTTTGAAAATTCATGTTTGTGAATAATTCTAGTTGATTTAGAACTTTTTAAAACAAATTTACAAAATCCGAAACTTGGTCAATGGCCGCCTTTTTGGATTTTTGGAAGTGGTTGCAATGGCAACATAATTTATTTTTTTTATTTCAAGATGAGTTAGTTGATCATGTGCAACTACCTTGTTAACCGAAATGTCATTATTCTTAACCGTTTGCAACATATTGGTGTCGACAGTTTTGCAGTTTTGACATTTTTTGCTGTCGTTACCATTGAAACCAATAAGAGATCACGTGGCTTAAATTAGTTGAAAGATAATTTAACACTTAAATATATTTTAATTACAAGTGCAAGGTTTTTACATCAATTTTACATTGATTTGATGAATATCCTTGAAGAACACCGATTTTACACTTGCAAGTATTGTTTCTGTGCTACGGTTGCCATGGAAACCAATTAGTAACAATGTGACAACGCTTATTTGAAAGTTCACGTGACACGTATTACGCGTACCAAGTTTCATGGCAATTGGTTGCATACTTTTGAAGTTAGACGGGGGGTCCGATTAACCCCTCCCCCCCCCCCTTCATGCCTTCGTGTAACTTT
>JAOBRD020718249.1:0-14372 GCA_027575215.2 Hydrozoanthus sils
GCGGATTCCGCCCTCCCCGGGCTATATAGGGTTAAGTCACTTCATCGTCAGAGTGTATAACTGTCGAATACAACGCTTTTGTGAGATCTCAATATCGTATATGTTGAAGAAAAATTTAAGTACACAACAAACATAGGTAGTTCCTGCTTGCTAAAAATATTGTTTTTGCATATATATGCAAAATTGATCACATTTTTTGTCGTTTTGTCATTTTTCCTTTTTGTCAAAAGCTTCAGCTTGACCAAAGCGTTTCTTCATTACCCGTAAAGGCATTCTCTTGGTGAAAGATCCATCCGTAATGTCGCAAACTCCAGTTCTGCGCAAGCGTTGACCAGTATTATCAAAATCACTAGAGCGTCTGTTCTGTGTTGTTTCCTCTATGGTGTGCGAATTCGAGCAGTCTACTAACTCATGAACTATATCAGGTTTGGACCATCCTGATTGGTGTGATTCTGATGGAGTAGGGTAGAGGGTATTTTGAGGTTGCTGGGAACAACAGTTGGTTTTAGAAGAACCTCTTCCTTTCGATACCATCTGTTTTGAGGATGAACTCTGATAGTTCTTCCTTATAATTATCGGAGGTAATCGACGTGGTCTTCTTGGAATTGGCTTCGAGGGTTCTTCAACAGCACTGCAAGACTCCTGATGTGTAACAGCTTGCTGAGGGTGTAAACTTGTTAATCGGTTTCCTGTTTTGTATGGAGCAAGTGTTGGCCATTCTGACGATAAATCTGATCGAGGCATTGACTCAAAAACATGATTCTCTTGATTGACGGTAGTATCGCCTGCTTTGATATTCACGGCTCTATGAAACTCGCTGGGAAGTTGATCTACTGCGACAGGTTTCTGCTTAGAAAAAGTTTCTTCCGTTTTCCTTGAGGTGGCACTTCTTATTTTTCCCGTTTTGCTGGATGGACCTACTGACTTTTCTTTTGTAGCTTTGAACAACTTGAGATGTGGTAGAATAGTTTTTCGAATTCCTGCGTGGCCGCTGTTTACATGCAAGTTTTTACTGGTGACGTAACTCTTTCCTTCTTGGAGTTTCCTCTTCGGAAGCAATTGAGCAGTTTCATTTTGTGGCATCGAGTTACAGCTTTTATGTGTTTGTTGTTCCAACTCCCTGTACAATGATCTATTGTTCTTTAACACCGACAGCTCCCCATTTTCTGCCAGGGAAGGCAGTTTCAACATTTTTGGTTCAACCTTATTTCTAATTTTAAAACTGCTTCCTACTTTGCAATCTATTGTATCGCAATTTTCTTGCTGAGATAGATTTTGATCCTGAAATATCCTTGTTGCTCGACATTCAGATTTATAGTATTTAACTTGCTCCTGACTTGTCATTGCCGCTCGAAATTCGAGTTCAGAGTAGTTTATTTCATCCCTAAAAGAAACTGGGACTCGACATTCAGGTTCATAGCACCTAGCATTCGTCTCAGAATCAACCATTTCATATGCACTCTTAACGTGTTCATTTGGCACTAGGAGAAAATGTTTTTGTTGGGAGGGTGATGAAGGCATTACTAGCTGTTTTGTATCCTTCTGGCCATATTCTATAGCAAATGAATCTACTTGCGAATCGAGTGATACTCCTTGTGGTTCCGATTGCTCTCTAATTCTTCTCTTTGGTCTTATCACTTTCTTAGGGAGCACGGATCTACAAAATCTGGTGTCAGGACGATTACAGTGGCTGCTGGATGTAACATCGCCTGTCTTTGATTCTCTATTTGCCATTATACAAAAGAAATCATGTATTTTCTTTCCAAAGTTTCCAGGAAATGCAATTACAGATAAAAATAAAGAAACAAAAAATGGCTACCTCAATCTTATTTCCGACAGCGTTACCTCCCAGAAAACGTTTTAGCCAATGGTAAATTTGTATTATCGATTCTCCTTCAAAGCAACAGAATATATGAGCCAAAGCGAAACCCGCCAAGTTTGTTAATAAAAATCGTTCTCTTCGAAATTAATAAGTTTTGGGATTAATGCCGCTGTTGGGTGTGTCTTGGGTGTGTCAAAGCATAGCCGCTAATCAAACACTATTTCAGTGGAGCTTTGGCAAAGGATATAACCAATCATAAAAACGAAATCAAGTATTTTCTTCCCAAAATTTCCAGGAAATGTAATTACGGAAAGAAATAAGAAACTTGAAAAGGCTAACTCAATCTTATTTCCAATAACGTTACCTCCCAAGAAACGTTTTAGCGAATGGTTATCTTGTAAAAGCGATTCTCCTTCAAAGCAAAAGGAATATATGATCCAAAGCGAAACCCACCAAGTTTGCCTGTTAATCAAGATCGTTCTCTTTGAAATGAATGAGTTTTGAGATTAGTGCCGCTGTTGGGTGTGTCTTGGGTGTGTCAAAGCATAGCTGCTAATCAAACACTATTTCAGCGGAGCTTTGGCAAAGGATATAACCAATCATAATAACGAAATCAAGTATTTTCTTCCCAAAATTTCCAGGAAATGTAATTACGGAAAGAAATAAAGAAACTTGAAATTGCTAACTCAATCTTATTTGCAATAACGTTACCTCCCAAGAAACGTTTGAGCGAATGGTTTTTTGTAAAAGCGATTCTCCTTCAAAGCAACAGAACATATGATCCAAAGCGAAACCCGCCAAGTTTGCCTGTTAATCAAGATCGTTCTCTTCGAAATGAATGAGTTTTGAGATTAATGCCGCTGTTGGGTGTGTCTTGGTTGTGTCAAAGCATAGCCGCTAATCAAACACTATTTCAGGGGAGCTTTGACAAAGGATATAAACAATCATAAAAACGAAATCAAGTACTTTCTTCCCAAAATTTCCAGGAAATGTAATTACGGAAAGAAATAAGAAACTTGAAAAGGCTAACTCAATCTTATTTCCAATAACGTTACCTCCCAAGAATTGAGATTGGGTGTGTCAAAGCATAGCCACTCATCAAAATCAATACATCAGCGGAGCTTTGAAAAAGGATACAACCAGATGCAGGTTGATTTAGAGAATGAATAATCTGCATCTGATTGGTTTTTAACCTGTTTTTGATTTATTTATGTCTAGCTAAGCCTGGACCCTTCCTGACACACCAAACAGAGGCATTTTCAGAGGTGGCCACGACAGTGCCGCCATTTGCTACGTGTGGCGGGATTTAGATAGTTAATTTGTCAACCATGTTCATTTATGAAATGAAGGTTTGAAGTTACTGATTAGCAGACCTTAAGACAGTTGGCATAGTTTGTCAGCCGAAACACTTTCATAATGAATTAAAGTTTTGGAGTTACTAGTTAACAGGAGCTGCCGTGATTGAGCGTGTCCGAAAACGAAGGAAATCGCTGGTCTTTGACTGATTGTTTGATCAGATTGGCAAGGTAGGCTAATGATTCTTTGTTCTCTTAAAAGTTGATCGCGAAAAGCGATCTGCTCCAGGTGTGCCGGAAAAGGTCTTGCGTAGTTAGGCGATTTGACAGTAACTGATGAACTTAAGTTGTCGCCATTGAATTATCGAACTGTTATGTGGCGTTGTAAGTCAGCTAAAACAATCTTTCAATGGAGGTTTGAAAGATATCATTATTTTCACAAAACAAATACGCATGGACTGCTTGTAGCTATCGACTTTGAAAAAGATTTTGACTCTGTTAACTGGTATTTTACTTTCGAGGCACTAGAGCGTTCTTTTATTAGATGGATAAAGACATTCTACTGCGATATAAGCAGTTGTATCACGAAAAACGGTAAGACAGGGGGAACAGTTGCCTGCATACTTGTTCATTCTGGTGTTTGAAGTCTTAGCTGTACATATTCGAAGCAATTAGGACATTAGAGAACTACAACAGGAGAAGTCGAAACAAAACTAACAATCTTCGCAGATGATCTTACTATCTTTTTAACAAATAAAAGCTCATATGATCATCTACTGAACACTCTAACACAGTATGAAGAGCAATCAGGGTTCAGTGTGAGAGCAATAAAACTGAAGCCTGCTGGTTAGGGTAAGATGAAGATAAGTATCCAAGAACTCTTGGGTACAAGAATATCAATAAAGCCATTAAATATTGGGCATCTATTTGACTTATGACGAGGAAAATAAAGTAAAGATCAACTTTGAAAAAAATTATTAAATCAATCACAAAAACTTTAAGTCTTTGGAAATGGAGGAACCTCACTCTTTTTGGAAAAATTCAATTAATAAAAATATTTATTATACCGAAAATACTGATCGAAGAACACATCGTATTTTATATTTGGTAGGATCGATTATTGATGGAGTTGAGTGAAGTACACTTACCGTGTATAATTGAAGTTAATTGTTATTGTTACTATCTTGCTGCTGCCGGGAACGGGCAAAACGTTGTCTCTGGCGTTGTAAAGAGAGTCCGTTAAAGTGTTTATTTCGTTGATTTATTGTCAAAAACTATTAGATTTTTTTTAAAATTTGCTCGAAAACCATCGTACTTTATATTTGGCAGGATCGATTGATGGAGTTAGTGAGTCAAGTACATGATCTGCTCCTTTAGATTTAATAGAATTCCTATCCAAAGCAGAACAAAATATATGTCGAATTCCTAAACCATGAAGTTGCGCTGTCCATCATCCAGATCATAATTCCCAACTAAAGTTAAAAGCGTCGAAGAACGTTATTCGTGAGCATTTTACTTTGCTTGTAAGAAGGTCTCAAAACAACGAAAGGATAAGTACAGAGATGAACGAAACAGATGCTTTTGTTTAGGAAATTTGAGAAGCTTTGGTACACTGAGCCGTGATGCATGCAAAAAAATCAAACCTAATATACTGTCAGAGTCAAGAACAACAAGAAGGGCACCATTCGTTTTTTCATGACCACTTGACAGCTTCTCCGGTCAAACTCGCCAACATAGTCCTAGCTCTTTATTAAATTGGTTTGTGAAGAAACTTTCATAGCAGTCATTTTGCCGTTTTCTAAAAGTATTATGGTGCAAGTAGTAAAATGTAAAAGGAGAGCGCCACAGATAACTTCCCCTTTGAATAACGTCCGTTCCAAAAAGCTGAATTTCCGTAGTGATTTCAAGTGGATTTTTAGGGTTTAGAGTGCGTTGGGTAAAATTCTCCGTATCTTAAAAATTTTTCGGAATCGAAACGAAAGAAACCTGTTTTCTTTTATCCCACATAGACCTTGTTTCATCCAGAAGTTTTCAGCGGAAACTAAAATTTCACCCAAATCGAATGGTTGATTTTTATGCGGACAGCCTCTTAAACCTAGACGTTCATACTTGTGAGATAAGCACAAGCATAAGAGCAAGCACAAGCACAGGAAAATCCAAGTGTGAACATGCATGAAATAAGCACAAGACCAAGCACAAGAAAAAGAAACATTTTCCTTTCTTTTGTGCTTGTGCCTATGCTTATGTCGTTTGTTTCGCCAGTATGAACATCCGTGAAACAAGCATAAGCATAAGCTTGTCGTCACCAGTCCCTTTCCGCATGTGTATTTTTTATTTTCTTGTGCTTGTTTCACGTGTGTGAACATCGGTTCCTCATTCTTGTGCTTGTTCTGGTGCTTATCCCACAAGTGTGAACCAGGCTTTAGTTAAAGATATACAGGAGACTTTTGAAAGCTGTTTTTCATTGCGGCCGTTAAGATACTCGATCCCCGCTTTTAGCAAAACATATGTACTCTGAAAGTTAAAAGAATAAAGTTTTGGTCTCTGTAATTATTTTTTCACCGTTTTTTATTCGGAAACAAGTAAGAACCGTTTTTCTCGGAGCGTTTATTCTCCGCGCACTGAGACGAGTACTGCTTTTTTTTTTTTTTTTTTGCAATAATTCGGTTTACCACACTTTGAGGTAAAAAAAAGGGTCTCGGTTTTCTTTCAATTTTAATTGCTTTGTTGATCAGTTATGATTTTTTGAAGTTAGTTTTGAAGTTTTTGAAATCTAAATAATTTTTCGAAATAAACCCTTGTAACTGGAGAAGCAAACGGTTTAAAGAAAAACTGAGAAACAGTTTTGGACTTGCGGTATTTTCCTAACAGTGTTCCAAATTTCAGTTGAATTGATAAATTACTAAGGGAGAATAAGTTTCTTGAAATTACGATTTTTTGCTAAAAATCTAACTCGAGAAAAAGCGAGTTTTCTATCCAGCAGAACTGTTAACTCTATTTGCATAGAGATATTTGTGGTTCACACCTTTTTCACCTTAAGGCTAATACACATTTGACAATTAATTGGAGCTATAGCTGAATATAAATGTCAAACTGTCTAAAAATACTTGAATCGTGGTTGTAGCGTTACAAAATTGCATAAATTACTTTCCCCACACGAGGAAGAAAAGTTTTGGTCTTTCTGATTCTGTGTGCTTACTTTGAAACATGCCAAAATCTAACTGCGAAATCAATTAAGCAATAGAAACACCCGTACATATACGTGATACAGCAACAACTTGGGTTTACAGAAATGTAGAAAGCGCGGGGTATGTAGCTTAAATTACGTAATTACGTATAGTTCTTTATATATGTATGAACTTCTACCCGACTAAGTTTTTTTTATAACAAAAAGTCGTAGATAAGACGGAAGCATGTTTGCGGAGGGGCTCGCGATTACCACAAGTATATGGGCAAAAGAAGCTAAACACTGCGGCGAAATTGATTTGTGCAATACTGTGGTTGGAATTACACATGCTCTACTACACTGTCAACGCTTTCTCATCTCGTCTCAGCTGGCCAAAATACGTTTTTCGCTATTAACTAAATTGCCTTTTAACATGGAGTTTTCGAATTTGAAAAGATATTTCCGAAAAGTTCCACATATTCAAAAATCAAAAAAATGTGACATTTGGGAAAAAAATGGTCAAAAAGCCTCCTGTGTATCCTTAAAGTTAAAAGAGTTATACAATATGCAAATGATGTAGCGGGCTTTCATACAGCGCGCACAGTTCGATCCTTTTTCTTGTGTTGCCACTATTTCTTTGCAATGCTTCTAAGCCCAAAGGAAGAAATTTGTTCAACAAAAAATTGTGCTGCAAAGAAGTTGTTGTTTAGGATAACAAGAGCTCGAATTAGGAGATGTATTTGGTGCTCTGCAAAGCAAAATTCTGCTGAAAATTCATCTTCGTCTACAGTTGGTAATTCGGATGAATCTCTATTTAAAGGGAAGTTCGACGTTTTTATAGACGCAAGCTTCGTAGAAAAGACAAAATTCTTTTTCGATATTTAACTTGCTTGTACAGCAGATCGCGATCTGATCAAGGTTCCCACTGAAATCATCATTATTGCGTTAACTTCGTTTCGTTGTTGTCAACGAAGACTGCAACATCGGCGACGACGGCTTCCGCGAAACACACTTCTTGCTTAAGCTTTTGTTTTGTTTTATAACCTTTTAGACTCAAGGAGTCACGGGAGAACAGGCAATAGGACTCGAGGTCCCCCTCGAGGCCTGCCAGCCGGGACCTACGGTTTAACGTTCTTTTCCGAGAAGACGCGAGGTCTCACCGTTTGCAAATCGGAGCAAAGGCAGCACCTTCTCTTCGGTTATTAAGTGCCCGAGTGAAGGTCCGACACTAGGAATCGAACCCGGGCCTCCTGCACGACAGACTGGCACCTTACCAGGCGGCGGTTAGAAAACACGTAAGTCAGTTTCCTTCCGTTTTGTTCGAAATATTCCTTGTGAACAGAAATAGATGAAAGGGTTTTTCTTTAACGTAAACGAAGATTGACGTAGTCGTAAAAACTTCAAAACCTGCTTTCCACGTTAATTTCAAGACGACGGCGGGCAGATGGCCAGCATTGTGCATTCCAACGTGCAGCTATTGTATTCATTATTGTTTTCTGACGTCGTCGTCAGCGTTATAGTCCCCGTATCGTAAGCCGGCTACTTCTTTGACCGCCAAGTAAGACGACCTACTTAGCCCAGTCTCAAATCGGACGCGGATAATTGTGTGTAAATATTTGTGTGTTTAATTGTGTGTATGTTTTTATACAGGGTCGCATAAAGAAAATATCGCTAAATAACTTTAAAAATGGATTTGACACATATATTATCAATGCATCCCTGTGGCACAGGGCAGATTTAGATTTCGCTTTGCTTTACTGTTTTCGTTATCCTTCACTTCATGAAATCCGAAAATTGACTGATATTGCGTATAGTTTGGTCGAGCAACACGATGGATGGCATCTTCGTGACCGGGCAGCATTAGAAAACCTGGTTTGCTATGCTCTACCGAGATTTTCAAGTATAAACACGACGCCCGCCATTTTGGGACTGCGCGTGCTGTTATGGCAGCTCTAAATATTGTCAAACCTTGCAAATTCCGTATATGCTGTTTACAAGTGTTGGCCAGCTCTTGTTGACTTTAACCTCTCATTTTGTCTTACCAAAGATCTAATAAATATCAATTTACTAAATGAAACTACTGCGCATGACAACACGCGACTGTCACTTTCCATATGCATATCTAATTAATAACAGCCGTCACTCGGGCGATAATCAGACTTACAGCAATTACTTTATCGTGCTTTACATTAGAAAATAAAGCAGATTTAACGTGATTTCTGATTGACTGTGGCATTGCACTCTAAATATAATTATGAAATACTATAAACTGAAATTACATAGAGGATATAACATAGCCGCGCGGAGATACGAATTTGAGAGCAGCGAACTCGTGAGATATTTTCAACATGAGAAGATAAAGTTCGTATCTCCAACGGCGACCATACAACTTTTTTTTATCACATACTTAGTGAGATTCTACATGTTTCGCTCAATCATTAAAAAAAGTAGATTGGCAAGTTGTTTCGACGGCGGGAAAAGTTTCATATCACACTTGATGATATAGAAATCGTGCGCTCTGATTGGCTGTTTTTGATATCACCACGCGTGACTGACATGGGTGGCTGATACGCTCTATATTTCACCGATATACTTTGTAAATATCGAACTAAGTATGTGATTAAAATATATACCATTTTCGAAATTACATAATCTGCTTACTAAAGAGCCATTATTGCCGACCACAAAAACAGAGAGAACGTGTAGTGCTCTGCAAAAAACGCAGATGGTACAAACTGAACTGGCATACTAAAGTGGGTAACGAATCAGCAACACATTCGCCAGCAGCTGTAATTTTTTTTATTAACTCTTCAAATGTAACCTTAAAGAATTGATTGAAATGAGAAAGGTCCTCACGGAGTTGATGCTATAATATGAATAAAAAATGTTCCTTTAAAGAAGGAATGTTTCGTGTTCATGATTGGTGCACCGAGACTAACTTTTGGTGGAGGAATACGGAAAGGTCAATTCATAAATATAATGTCTTTATTATCTAAAGCAATACACATCATCCCGTCGTTGTGCATTAACCTATTGAATCGGCTTTACGGTTAGTTTAGGGATATTTGGGACGAAATCAACTTAACATAGGATTGGTTTTCACTTAGTTTATACTGTTCTTAGCGCTAACGTCAGTACATACTTTTGAGAATATAATCTACCTGTTATCTGTAAAGTAAATATCTGAGCTCATTTACAGGTCTTATTTTTGGTTGGTGCCATTCAGGCCTAAAACACGTTCAATATTAAAAAAACTGCTTCCTGAGTTACATAATTGAAAAAAGAACATCTCCGTAGACGTAGATTTTCTATATATTTTAAGTGTTTTAGGCCTGAATGGTTCAAACCAAGACACAATGATTTCGTCTACGGCCTAAAAAATACTCTAAATTTGTAAAGGAAAGACAGGAATTGCAATCACTCGTACTTTAAACTGGGTTGTGGAAGTAAAACGATGACCAACTTTTAGCTAAAGAGCGCGAGGACGCAAAACCAATCAAAGCGTTGTGAAAATACAAGCAAGGTCAAAGAGTCCATCTTGCTTTTGTCATCCATAGGCCATTTATGCATTACGCTCAATGGTCACAAATAAAAACATTACGTCAAGGATAGGCCATTAAAAAAACAGTAAATATATCAAAAATGATAACTTGGACTTGACTCGAAATCTTTGTTTGCTCACAAACATAGAGTGTAATTCGGAAACGGGTCATTCTATTTCTATTGTAACCAACGCAGATAATGCTCACACTTTGTGGCTTGAAGCTCACTGGGTTAGGAGTAGGAGTCAGGAGTACACAAAGAGTTGCAATGTTTCATTGTTGTCCATAATCTGGCAGATAAATGGTCTATAAATCTATCTATTAGCGCCGTATCAAAAAAGATACATATATGTTTGATGTTTTGGCCCCATTTCTCAAAAAATAAAGCAGCGTGGTTCTTTGAATAGACTTGCCAATAAAAACCAATATGGGTTGCCCATGGATATTCAACTTTAAATTCTCACGCACTCTCCAAGTATTTAGATTCAGGCTCAAAAGTGAAGACTGGACAAAACGCTCTTCAAAAAATCTCTCAATGGCGTGAAATAAACACCCCTCTTCTATTACCAGCAGACTTCCAGTGAACACGTGATGCCCTAAAAGATCAGCTTGATAAGTGTCTCACTCACAAAAGGCCGAAAAACTTCGAGCTCTTAACCATGGTCTAAAATTGTCAAACCAATGGCTAACAGTACGATTCTTGCTTACAGCTTAACAACGCTAACTGCAGCATTTAATTTCAATCAAGTTTTTCTTCCAAGACGATGATCTTACAAAAGCCACGAGTTTCGTAAGGCCAAAACTTCAAGGTTAATGCTGGGTCAAAGGGTGTTTTCAAACACAAAATGAGGATCCACTTGGGCGACCTTGGCTGCATAGAAAGCGTGCATTACCGTCAGAACTTGCTGCATGTTGGTAAACTCCAGTTCCTTTAAAAAGAAAAGCGTTTACATAAAAGGTTATAAACAAATAAAGCCCGTTTACACGAGCAATTTTTCCTAACAAGCTTACTTGACAATTTTTATTGCTCTTGAAAATGATCAGCAAGTTTTCCTTTACAATTCTTCATTGACAAAGTTTCCTTGCTCGTGTAAACTTGTCGAGGCAAACTTGTCAAGGAAAAATTGCTCGTGTAAACGGGGATTGAAAGTACACTTACGGCATACACTGATAAGACAATTATAAACAGACCCCATTTTAATTAGCTGCATTTCCTCAGAAAAGGTTTGAGCGATGCCCAAATTTGATAAGACAAATCTTAAGTATCGCCTGGTTTTCTATGTGCAATCGTCGTCGGAAAACTAGAACCTCAGTTTGCGACTAAATAATCCTCAAGTTTCTACAATTTCTGTCTTTTAACCCGCCATTCTACTCATAATTTCTTTGCACGTGATAGCAGAAAGACGGGAACAACAGATGAAGTAAAAGAAAGGAACGCATCGCTGCCTCAGTCATCCTCAGAGATTTACAAACATGAAGCTCGACCAACTCTTAATTTGAGTCAGTAAAAAAATGACTGACTCAGGTAGGAACTTGGCATCACGACCTTCGGGTTATTAGTCCGCATTCTACCTGCTGAGGTTTAACTTCATGATTGGAACGTATCAAAGAATTGGGTTCAAATTTTCTTTAGTACGATTATCGCCTTCTTTGTACTACCTTAATCGGAATGTCCATATTTGGGTAAATGAATAGCTGACTGAACAAAGGGCAGGAGATTTGAAAATTTTTTTAACAATAACGTGTGAAAATTTGCATATGCTTTTTTTCTTTTTGAACTGCTGATTGTTCAATATAGGGTAGCATAAACTAACAAAAAATTTCCTCTCGGGATGGGGATAACATCTTCAGTTGACACATCCAAAAATTACCCTGGAGGGCTGGGAAGGTAAGGCTTTTGCTCTCAGCGGATCATGCATTATTGATTTGCAGATGTTAAGTAAGTTCCAAGGGGATCCAGTGAAAACAAAAGGGTGTTCAATTCTATCGAATCTAAAAGTTAGAACCAGAACAATGGCGATTCTTTGATATTAATCTCTGAGAACGGTTGAGACTCCAATCAAAATGCTTGTATTCTAGTAGTGTTTATCGATACTGATAACTGTGTGTTTCAAATCGTAGATATACTACTAGATTTGTAACCTATTCACCCCTCCCTGATGACTTAGTTATTGAATAACGTATTGCTTCTTTTTTTTGTATTCCCAGCTCCACTTCTCGTTGGATAGCTAATATTACTTTTGAGATTTAGAACAGAACTTACCTGTCTATCGAAAGGACCAGACGGTGACGGCGAGAAAAGAAACACTATTCTGCTGTGTCCATCGTCTGACGAACCTCGTAAAAACGAAAATCTGTATTGCCATATCAAAGACTGGGTAGACAAAAGAAAAAGCAACAAATATCAGAAAAATGTCAAATACTGTTCACGTCTCCTAAATTCGAAAAAACGGCCGAAAGAACTGTACAGCTGCACGTATCCTATCATCAGGACTCTACAACTGCACTTACCCTATCATCAGGACTATACAGCTGCACTTAGCCTGTCATCTGAACTGTACAGCTGGACTTACTCCATCATCAGAACTGTACAGCTGGACTTACCCTGTCATCAGAACTGTACAGCTGCACGTATCCTATCATCAGGACTGTACAACTGCACTTACCCTGTCATCAGGACTGTACAGCTGCATTTAGCCTGTCATCTGAACTGTACTGCTGGACTTACCCTATCATCAGAACTGTACAGCTGGACTTACCCTATCATCAGAACTGTACAGCTGGACTTACCCTGTCATCAGAACTGTACAGCTGCACGTATCCTATCATCAGGACTGTATAACTGCATTTAGCCTGTCATCAGAACTGTACAGTTGGACTTACCCTATCATCAGAACTGTACAGCCTCAAACCCCTCTTAAGGTCGAGAACTAACTTAGCATCTCGATTTCTCCATTTACCAGGAAAGGTTCGATTCTGTAAAGAAAACACCGTATTAATATTTCAACTCTAGCTTATCAGCAACTTTCTTCTTCTTATGTAACAAAAACAAAAAATTAATGTGCAAATGGAAATAGGTAATTATCCACTAGCCATTGGTCCAGTCGCTCTCTACTTGCTGTTCATAGTGTTGTCTAAGATAAAATACTCTCCCAAAGAATTATCTTAGATAGAACCTTTCGCATTCATCCGTGTAGCACTATGTTCAAAGTACTCCTTGCTAAAACACTAATTTCTTTTTTTTATTAAACTTTCAAAAAAAGTACTAGGGCTAAATTAATCAATAGTGTAGTTAAAGGTTATCGCCTAAAAATTCTTCATCAGAGTAGCTTTCGTAACCTTGATTTCGATCTTGTAGTCCAGAACGTTCGATTCTTAATTATTTTTATTTATTCAAAGCTTAAATTTTGGGGTTTTTTTATATTCTATACCAAATTTTTTTTCAAAGAAAATAAGTCAATTGCATTCACGTAGCTTACGCCGAGTTGAGTCCTAAAAAGAGGTTATTACATACAAGGGTTCATTTCATGCATACGATACTACTAAAGATAATATATCTCTTAATAAGAAATACTGCATACACGTTATTCAATATTTGAATGTTATGCAATACCTCTGCTAGAGAAACTGCTTTATGAGTCGCTTTCTGCATTTTGTTGGCAACTTCAAGCATGTCAGATTCAGTATCTGTCCAGACAAAAGACAACATATAACATAACAAGCTTCAAAAATAAAACTTCGCAAAATCAGCATTTGACTTAAACACACTACAATATAACAGTCCCCAAGACTACAAGAAAAACATAAAGGTCTTTACTGGGAAATGCCTGACCGAGTGCTTGACGTATTCACCGGGCGTAGCAAGATTCATACCAAAAGACCGAGGTTTGAAATTTCCCAAGCAGTAAAGACCGGGCAAATGAGGTTAATTAATTTATCATTATAATTTTTAGTTATGGTTCTTTCGAATTTAGTTTAAATTTAAAAAATGAAAGCGAAATATAATAGAGTGGTAGAAAAGAAAAGTTTGAAATGGCTTCGATCGTAAGATAAAACTTCCCTTTCAACAGCCAATCTTACTGCAGGTTTCTGTCTGGCTATAGAATAAATGCACGTATTTTATTTCTGCCTTACCTACGCTGAAGTAGTGGCTGTCGCTACCTCCCGACTGAATACAGAAGCAATTGTCTCTCTTATCCAATAACTCATCATCCTAGGAACAGTAAGCCATTACAAACGAAAGGCACTTAGACCAGTACAAACGAAAGGGTTAGAGGAGTTTATAACATTCAAGTGAATTTTGAAAAAAACGAAAGGCAGTAAAATTGACAATACATAATAAAATTATAGCAATTGCGAAAAAGAAGAAGGAGGAAGAGAAGTTGGAGGTGGAAGAGGAAGAGGAGAAGGAAGAGGGGAGGAGGAGGAAAAGAGGGGAGGAGGAAGAGGAAGAGGAGGGGGAGGGAGAGGAGGAGGGAGAGGAGAAGGAAGAGGAGGAGGAAGAAGAGAAGGAAGAGGAGAAGGAAGAGGGGAGGAGGAGGATGAGG
>JAOBRD020718356.1:0-14372 GCA_027575215.2 Hydrozoanthus sils
TATAGGAGCTATTGTGCAAATTGAGTTCTCTAAGACAAAAAATATATTCAAGTTCAAGCGAACCTTGTTGTGTAACCTAACACCGTACACATAGCCATAAATTGTACCTTTGATAACTTAATGTCAAAATGGATGCAGATCACTGCAATCTTAAAAATACAAATTTGATTAAACCAAATTTGTTTGAACTTTTGAGTTTTTTAGTAATTGTAGCTGTGTTTGATTTCAATTGATTGGTTACTGTTTGACAAAAAATAAAAGCACATTGATACATATTGCCATGTTAAACAATAATTATTAATGATTGTGTGTACCAAGTTAAAATTAGCTGGGGCTTTCTAGAATTATTATGACGACTCTTTTAGATGCCTCTAAAATGTTTTGGCCATACCCCTAAAAAGTCAATTGATACCCTGTAAAGCTTTTAACCAAAAAGAAAAAAAAGCTGAAAACTTACTGCGCCTGTGGCTTTTGATGAACACTGACAACTCACAAGTAAAGTTCCTGTGAGAAAAAAAAATGATTCACTTAATATGTAAATACAGTAACAATTTTAGGCAACAAGTGCATCAAATAACTTGTTACATATGTCTTGTTCTTATATTTCATCTATTTTCACCAAACTATTGTTGCCTACAATGTAGCAAGATCAAAGACAAAATGTTAAAGTGCCTATGGCATGAAATACTTTGTTATCTCAGTTGATTTTTCATGTCATTAGCGCTTTAAATGCTTGTAGTTCGATCCTTAAAAAGTTTGTTTCTTTAAGGGGAGGAAACAACATGAAACCACTTTATGATAAGATGAAAGTAGCCCACACGAGATACTGTTTCAAACTAAGCTCTTTTCAAAGCTGTTTCATACGTTACAACCATACTGAATGGTATTGCACCAAGCCATAAGCTTCATGCTTTCATCTTTTTTTCATATTTGAAAATCAAATAAAACACTTGCCCATATTTTTCAACTATCACTTAACCAAAATATTTGGTTTATTTGCACCGGTAGGCACAAAAACACATCAAACAAATGGCCCTCCACATGATACTGGTGATCACTTCCGTAACACTACAGTTTTTAGGCACGGAGAGGACACGGAGAGAGCGTGGAGAGGGCACAGAGGCAAAAGCTTTTTCGTCTCCGTGCCCGGAAACAAATTTGCTCTGCACCCTATCAATCACGTCTCCGTGCCCTTTGTTTTCTTGTCAATTTTTTAGACGCTGATTTCATCATCTTGCTCATTTCATGGTGTTTTATGCTGTGTTTGTCTTTGTGCAAAAGCGTAAATGTACTTTGAAGTTTGTGAAATTGATCAATGAAGTTGAAACAGACTAAATCAAGTATTCATTCCTAAAGCAAATGTATTTTTTAATTATTGTGATCTACGTGAAACACTTATACAACATCGAAGAGCTTTGGTCATGACGGTTTAGTTAGTGCATTCTTTAAGCTGTGAGTTAAAAATAAAATCTTGCGAAACTCTGGACCCTGAAATTAATTAATTAATGCATATGAATGTTGTGGTTCGAGCGACAAAGTCAAAATTTACGATTTTCTAGTGCATATATTTTTCTTTCGTTCCAAGTTCAGTTTTATAAACGAATGCTCCTGGTAGTTTTATTTTGTTTATTCAAAACTCCTAAAGTTATCTCATCGTGTTTTAGTTTTCTGTGAATTACTGTCCATGATGGCTTGAGACGAAGCGGAGGCAGTATAACTAGAGTTACACATGCTGACACGGTGCTGTTCGATCGGGAACCGGTGACTCATTTTTCCTACATTTGTGTCTATTGGTTAAATTCAAATTGGTATAAAGAAGTCGTGATTTAGAATCAATCATTGAAAACTTCTCATGGCAATGTTTCTTGATCTCAAAAACTTCAGATTCTAAAATTATCTAAACACAACATTAACTTAAGTAAATTGCATAAAATAAATTTTCCACGTGAAACCTGTGAAATGCGAGTGTAACCTTTGTACTTTTTTACATGACATGTAGCTTCAATTAAGCTGAATCAATCACAAACACCACTCACCTGTTATGATCTGGCCCTCCACTGGTATACTTGAAATCCGCTGGTTGTCTATTCTGGTTCAAGTACTGGTGGAGTCTGGACTTGGCATTGGCAAGAGTCCAGTTTCCATGGAGATGAGCATTAAGGTCAACATCTTCAGCCTAGGTTAAAATATTTGTTTGGTAATAAGAAAGGGTGTTACTTTGTCTCTTACTTGTTAAATAAAAAAAGAAAAATTAATTCATTTAATCTAAAGTCCTTAAAGTGTATGATATATTAATTAATACATAAATTTTAAATAAAAGCTTAAATTCCGATTTATTTTTTTGACATTGAGAAAAACAATTAAGGTTATTACGTTATTTTTTAAATCATAGCATTCAAACAACGACATGTCCTTTTTAGCTTTGAAAGTTTTGATGGTCCTGTATTGACCCTGGCAAGTACTTTTCAGAATTTAGAAGGTTCTGGGTCAGAGTGAGGTCATTCTCAGAAGTCAACAAAAATCAAACTTTATGCTTCTAGCGTGAAATACAACAAACTTTAGTCTTTGATCTGCCATCTTTGTTATCTTTCTTTCCTTGATTTTTAATGGAAGCTAACAAAGCAAAGCATGCCTTCTAAGTTTTTTGTCATCAGAAAGGAATTTATAACCCACGAAGATATGTCTAAGCCCAAGATGTTGGAAGAATTAAATCTTTTAAGCACAAAAAAAAAACTTAAATTAGTTAGAACAATTTTCTCTATTTATGCTAGATATGCATTTAAAAAAGTCCTCATTTTTTTCAAAATCCTCTTGTTAACTACAAACCACCTGAACAGAACTTTTCAGGCAAATCTCTGGTCAAATAAGATACTGTACTGTTTAAGTAAATTGTGGTCATAAAAGTAGGTGTTGAATCATACAAGGCCAAGCATGCAAGTATTTAATCTAAAAATCTGTGAATCTAGAGCAACTGCACATCCTCTAGTATCATGAAAGACAGTTCAGCAACTTTTGGAAATACCAGCACTTGGGCACTTCAGTGAGATTATTACTCAACCTAGATGCTGTTATCTTTTACCTATGTGCCGTTAGCTAACACACAGAATGTTTCAGTTATATCATTTTTTGCATTCTCTACTACAAATTTTGATGGAAACAGGAAACAAAAATGGTACTTTAGGCTGGACAAAAAACTTGATGAACACCATGTACATCAACTCAACTATAGATTTTCTCCCTACAGCATTGCATGTACTCATATATATTATTACCTCGTCAAATTTTCTCTTAGAATACATGCTGTAATGATAATCTCTTTGCCCTATGTTACTTGGACCAGGTGTTGGGAAAGCTGTGAAACATAAAATAACACTATAATAACAACAACAACAACAACAACAACAATAATAATAATAATAATAATAATACAGAAATAGACAGAAGTTTTAACACTAAAAAAACAACAGTAAGAAAACAATAACCATAGATATTGCTGACAATTTTTGGGGATTAAGTCATTTCACAAATAATTTAAAGTTTTTTTTGCAAAACATATTTCGATATTTGGTCAAATTGTTTTTCTAAAGTAGCTCAAACTAGCATAATTTTCAGACATCTTGGTTTCTGATCACGTTTTCAGGGGATTGGGTTGTGATGTCATTCTCAACTTGTAATATTGAGCAAATGAGATCTTTTCTAAACACAAAGGGGAAAAAGAACTGAGAACTGTATGAGGAATTGAAATTTATTTCTGAATCAAAAATCTCTGATTCATTCATTTTCATCCTGCTGTGTTTTGATCTAGAGATGTCTGAGAATGACATCTTAACCAAGTCCTCCTAAAACACAGTTGTGAACCAATGAAGCTTGAACTTCAAATGTGTGTAAAAATTGAGAATGTGACTGATTTCAAAAATTCCTTTCTTAAACATCCTAAGTTTCCAAACACTTTTAGTGATTTACAAAAAATTATCATTCTTAGTGTTATAGGCACTTTAATCTTTGCAGGTTGCACACAGCTGAACAGTCAAAGCATAATTGACTCAAAATGCTTGGATCGCAAGTTTACGCCCCAGGCAGTCCACAGTGTTGTTTCCTTGAAAAACACACTTTATTTGACTTGTTCCAGTTGACTCAGCTGTATAAACAAGTACTAGCCTCTGCTGTGTAAGTGGGTTCAAAGACTTTCATCCACTTAAAACTACAGAAACCAGAGATAAATAACTGCCTAATATATCACTTGGCTCAAGAAAGAATTTTACTTAGTTTATAGTTACTCTTTAAATTTAAAGTTCAGTCCTCCATGTTTGTTTTAATCTCACCTTGTCCACCTTGCTGTACCATCAGCGAAGATGGGCTGGAAAACTGTTGCTGATTGACAGGTGCGACAACATTTTGGTTGTTCCAATTGTTATTACTGCCCTGGGCCATGTTAGGAGCAACTATATTTGCTGGCATGGGTTGGCTGGCAGGTGCTGCATCATCATCATCCTGTTCAATGTAATTATCATTACAACAAAATATGTACATCATAAATATATAATTATATAATATGAATAACAGTGGTGCAGTACAAGAAAGTGTGAAACAGGTGTACTCCCTCAGGGGTTTCATTTCAGGCCGGATTCTGGATTCTGTTTACCCTCTAACGCCCAGTAGGTCTCACATGAAATAATTATTTTTTAAGTGTGCCTTTGCATCTGATGAATGATCGATCTCTAGAGCACAGCTCTTTTGAGATATGGGATTCAAAAGTACACCCAATTTGGGTGTCCGTTTTAGAATCAACTAAAAAAGGCACAACTGCAAACTGATATATACTCATTTTAATTGTCAAATTAGTCAAATATTTCATTTTCTATGAGTACTTTTTAGCTTCTCTAGAGATCTTCCTGATTGACCAATTCCAGCCCAGGAAACACAGAATACTGCATTCTAGAGAGTCTAGTTTTTAGAACTTCCTGGGGAGCATGTGCCCAGACCCCCTTAAAAGTGTATGTTGTCTGCCTGGTGAACCACTGCATCCAGTACTTCAAATTGCTACTGAAAACCCTGCTCCCTCTATTGGTATGATAGAGGAACTTGTCATATTTTTAGGGGTCAAAATTGCCAGTTAGATATTTTTAGGGGTTTTCTGAAAAAAAAAATCAAGGCTATTTTAGAAAAATGATATTTTTTCTGGGGTGCAAAAACAAAATGACCATGTTTTTTCTGCAGTTTTCTCTGCCTTTTTCGAAATTAGTACTATGAGGTATTTTTAGGGTCAAATATTTTCACTTCTTGGTATTTCTTAGGGTATTTTTTTATATTTCCATACAAGCATCCCTATCCTTTTTTCTTATCGTGAAACAAAAATGTTGGTCTTCTTGGTCTGAGACGACAAAAGAAAAGACTTATTTCTAGTCTTTGAAAAAAAAAAAATTCAAAAGATAAAAATTGGAAGCCCTGAAACACTACAAGGAACATACTGTTGCTACTTACAAACACACTTGCTGGAAGAGTATCTGCTGCAACAAGTCCCGAACCAACCAGAAAAGCACAGAAGTCTTTGGCGGCATTTTGCTCTGCTTCTTTCTTGTTGGTTGCACTTCCGGTACCAATATATTCAAATCCATTAACCTGCACCTGTTTGATAAAAAGTCAAACGAAAAATGGAAACAAACATACTTGAATACTTAAAAGCACTCATTGCAACTTTTATTTACAAAAAAGGTTCAAATACACATCTAGAAACTTAAAAGTTCTGAGCTTTTGTTATGATGTAATATTTCATTTGCACACAAGATGGAAAGCTGTCAACATATTAAATCACCCAAGTTTACAAACTAAAAGGTGTTCTGAGATTCAATTTTCCAGTAAAAAAAGGTTTCACTTTCAGTTTGTGAGTTGCATCCATTTGCTCTATACCCTTTCAGTTCCAAACACACCAATTGACGTTCTGCTAAATCCCTTACTTTTCATGTCATAGTTTGCTATGTTTGATCAATTCCCAGTTTCTCATTACCAGAATAGTTTCTTAATTATTATGTTGTATGTGAGTCATGTTTACAAAGAAAAGTTAGATGTCAAAAAACTGACTAGGGCTGAAAGAGATAAACACCAACAACGAAAATTACTTCTTGAATTCATTCTCCTGTCTTATAATTTTCTTTCTAGTTTATGTTAGTCAATTTACTCAAACCAAATAAACCTGTACAAAAAACACACCTAGCCGCGCCATGACCCGCATGGTTGGAAGTTCGGTATGTAACAATAACAACAACATACAACATTTTATTATTTTGTCTATCAAGAAAATAACAAAAAGAGCCTGGCTCGCAGATAGCATTGCTAATTAATCATTGCTATACCACAACGTGGCATAAAGTCAACTGTTCCAGCATAGAAATAAGATCTAGAAACAAAAAATATTTTTACTATGAACTGTAAATTTTTGTAGTAATAAGCTCAAGTTTACGGATATCAAGAATAACACTAGCTTACTTGAAAAGCAAACTTTCCAGGTTGGGACGGTTTCTGTGAGTACACAGGCTGTGTTTTTCTTTTCCCACAAAACGCATACAGCCAGTTCTTGATCTGAGCTGCAGCAGACGCCATCTTTGATTCTTGACTCCTTGTCCTGCGCCCGAAATCGAGGCTGGTTAAAGCGAAGCCTGGGTCAAAGTCAGGAATCAACCAATCAAATGTCAGTATTAACAAAATCTATTCGACCGCAGGGTTGGAACAGCTTTGCAAGACGATTTGGGTGAATCGTGATTTGGGTGAATTGTTTATCATACAAACTGAACATTTTGTGGCTTTAAATCTTTGCTAAGATGGCAACAGAAGTTCAGCCACGTGAAATAGCAATTTTAGAAACTGTAGAAGATATTCAAAACCGTCGAGAGCAAGTTTTGCGGCGCTATGCGGAGTTTAAAGAAGCAACTCGTGCAAGGCGTCGCCGACTCGAAGATGCCAAGAGATTCCATCAATTTAAGAGGGATGCAGATGAAGTGGAAGCTTGGATCAATGAGAAGCTACAAATTGCTTCCGACGAATCTTATAAAGATCCTACAAATCTGCAGGTTAGTTTTGAAGTTGTGTTATACCCGTTTTGCGCTTGTGAATATTTAACGCATGATTGAGAAGAACAATAAATGGCCGCGCTTTACAAGCCGGACGACTCTCCCAGACAACGCCCGCGCTGTTTTTGAAATTTACACACTCCTGAGTGTTCAGTGAAGAAAAATTCTAAGTTCTAGAAAGGAGATAATTGTCGGTATTAATATGTAGTATCTTTTTCGCTTGCACATAAAACTGAATAACATGTATGCAGACGCTGGATTGTTGATCTCTGATTGCGAGTGAATCGAAGGGTGTATAATTATGATATTCATGAATCCAATGGAAATTATTTTACTCCTTTTAATTCATTACAGCAGTTGGTTTGCTCTAAAAACAAGACCCGGACTAAATTACCGGGTATAAATTTTTTGTATGCATTTTTTTTGTCATCCTTTGGGTATAGTCATAAATTGTATGCATTATTGCTTTTTAAATACTCCATCCTCAGCCGTGGGTTCATTTGATTTTTGAATTTTTTTGTTAGTTATAATGTTAAAATTGTATGTAGTTATTCAGTGGTTGTGTATGAATAAATGCTCCTTATTCCCAATGGAAATCATTGTGGTAAATGGCTCCCATTAATTTGACAATGCAAGTATGCATACTCAAAATATTTAGACTATCAGATGCAAGTCATCATTGTGCCAGAATATTCCAGTGGAAATGGCTGTGGTAGTTACTGTTATGACAAAAGCAGTTGCCATTTATGATATCTCCTGTTGTACTTGATCATGGCATCACAATTTCTCACAATCATATACTTTCCTACCTCCATTGAACCAATTTATGTCCCAGTAATTCTACCCCTCATCCCCCCCTTTGGTTTATTTTACAGCTCTTTGGGACCAAAATCTGAAGTTCCAACCCTCATCTCTTTTAAAGCCAATAATCCATATAATACTACTAATTGTAAGCATACCAATGAGTTCTTTAAGCAGTGACTCCCAATATATTAGAATTCTGTTGCAGGGCTTGAAATTTAGTTTTTTTTAAATAGCCTGATCACAAGTTTTAGAAGCAGTGTATGTCTTCATTTTTTTTAAATCCACATGATAACTGGGTAGACCCCTAGCTGTGTTTACAAGAATAATTATGCTTGTTTCCAGATATTTGTATAAAAAGCGGGTAGCTCCATTAATTTGATCATAATAATTTTTTTTATGATTTTTCTAGAAACAATAACTCTTTGTTAACCAGTTACAAAGATGCCATACAATCTTGGCTCCCAGTTCAAAAAATCTAGTTGCAAGCAATCATTTTTTTTAAGCATTTGGTGGCAAGTATGACCCATA
The DNA here is from genome assembly GCA_027575215.2 of Hydrozoanthus sils. NCBI lineage: Eukaryota > Metazoa > Cnidaria > Anthozoa > Zoantharia > Hydrozoanthidae > Hydrozoanthus > Hydrozoanthus sils. The sequence continues at coordinate 8,397 of JAOBRD020718356.1, forward strand.
TGCAGCCATGTTAAGGCATTCCTGGAGGCCGAGATGACCTTCGAATTTTTTCATTTCTTTGTCATTAACCGATAGATATAGACCGTTATAACAATAGTACCTAGTTTTTTGTTGCTTGAATTTATTTTATCGTTGCGAATTTTGCCTACAAAGTTGGAATCAAGGGACCTATTTTCGTGGAAAATATGATAGTTGAGACTGTTTTTCACAGCGTGCTGCCTTACTGATGTGGTTTTGGTTTAACGCCTTTTTGACATTTGTTGCCGTACATGTTTGCTCTCCAGCAGCTTCGCCTACTCTGCATAATTTATTTCAGATCACGTTCGCAACCACTTCGAAGTTTAAAACTGAGAAACCAAGCTAGCAAGTGTTTTATGTACGTATAGCCATACAGACAAGTGAATGATTTGTATCAGCTGATCAGTGTTTTTCCACTGAAATAATGTACTGCTAGCTTGAACTTGAAGAGCTCGACCTGTCTGCAGAAACATTTGCAGAAGCATATCAAGGATTTATTCGATCGATGTGAAACTTGGCAGGCATTTTCTCTGTGAAAATAGGAAAATTTTAGCTGGAGTCTGCAGAGTCCACTTTGAGGTAATAATTTGATGATGCACTAAAGATAACCCTTGACTTTTTGCTAGCACAGTGGTACAAAATTTCTGGATTTCAATATTTTTGAGCGGACTCCGGTCAAAACTTGTATTTTGTTATCAAACTCATTTGTGCCAAAGCATTTTCCAGAATTATAAAATCTCGAGCAACTAGGAAGAATTTTCCGCACAAATGCTTTTTTAACCCCCCCCGAAATTCTTCAAATTCCTTGAATTCCTTATGTGTTATCACAATGCAATATTTTTTCTGTAAACCTAATACTATAACAAACTTGTACCTCAAATTGCTTCTTATTTCGTTAATGTCTGTGGTTTTTACAACTATTTGAAAACAGTCCTAAAACGGCCATTTGGCCTCCAGGAATGCCTTAAGACTCTCTTCAGAGGACCACTACTGTTTGAAATTTTACACCATCAGGGATTTGGGCCTCCTTGAGAAATAAAAGTCAAGAGTGAGTTGTTAAACTGTTGACTGCATCATTTCTTATTTTATTCTTGTGACTTTTAGGTGAAATTACAAAAACACCAGGCCTTTGAGGCAGAAGTCTCTGCCCACAGCAATGTGATCATTGAGTTGCAAGATACAGGAGAAGAAATGATAAATGAACAGCATTATGCTTCAGTGCTCATCAGGGTATGTCGTTGTCTGAATCATTTTTTGTCATTTTTTGGTGAATGTCTGGGTTTTTTTTTCAATTATTTTTAGGAATCATTTGGCTGAGCATTGCAGGTTTACCAACTTTTATAGAAATATAACACTTGCTATTTTTTTTTTATTGATATACTATGTACTTTTTGCCAAACTGATTTTTTAAAGGTGATTTTCTTTAACACATAAAGGGCTCATATAATGAATAAGGTGAAGTAGAATTGTTATAATTTATGATTAAATTACTATAATCATTATTTGTTTCTTCTAGGAGCGGCTTGATTCCCTCTTGCGTCTGTGGGAATTACTTCTGTCCAAATCTGCAGAGAAGGGTCGAATGTTGTTATTTGCGCAGAAACGAGTGCATTATCTGCACGAGGTAGAAGAGGTCATGTACTGGATTCATGAAAAGGTACTTTTGTTTCTTAAACCATGAACATGTTTTCTTAGTAAATGTAAAATACTTAACTCTCAACAACATTACTTTAATTATGAAAATACTGAGACTATTAAAGTTTTGGACAATAAAAAAGGTCTGAAAATTTGATTGTCAAAAAATTTAACTTCTGAACATATATCATTTGAGAGTTTAAAAAATATGCTTATTAATATTGCAAGAGTTAGAAGCCTTGGAAGATGTCGCACGCATTTATTAGAGCTAGAGTAAGAAAACTTATATAGTGCATTAATGACACTAAAATAACACGCTGAAGCAATAGCACCCTCATTTTTGTTAATGTTGTTTGTATACAACAGTTGAGTTTATTGACAAATTTCTTTGTATTCACTCTAGTTGTTTGTCGGAAATTTAATATCCAAAATGTTTAAGATGAATATTTTGGTAATTAAAGTATTTTGGGTAACTTGGTAGGATATAAACATTTTGGAGTTATTCTGAATCTGCCAGTTTAGATTTGAACATGTGTTCTTGTTGAATAGGAATCCATTGCCACATCAGAAGAGCTTGGGCGGGACCTTGAGCATGTGGAAGTGTTACAGAAGAAATTTGAAGATTTCTTAAAAGATTTGCAAGCTAATGAATCCAGAATCACTTACATTAACGATCTTGCTGACCAACTTGCTGAGGAAGGACATCCAGACATTGAACTGATCACTACAAAACAAAAGGTTTGGGAAGAATTTATTGTTATTCCTTGTTAAAGGCTAAAAATATGTGGCATCACACGGGAAAACGTACTCTAACACCTATCCGTTATAATGGTTAAAAGCGTTTTTTTCTGTTTACCATCCATTTAAACGCTTTTATAATCCGTTAAGTTTGTTTGAATAGGTGTCAAGTGTTTACTTGAAGCCGTTTTAATGGCTTGAGTTACTCGTTAATTTTTTTCTCACAATCTGTTTTAACGGCTCAGCACTATCCATTTTTTTCCCTTGAACTTGAAGACAAATGTTACAATGGCTAACAGGTCTGGCTACTAGTTTGTGAGCTTTGCGAAACAACCGAATCGCTATTTTTAAAACAACTTTCTGCAAATCCCTAACTGACACGGAGCCTCTGTGCTTTTTATAGCAAATTTAGAAATGAAACAAAAAGAACTTGGGAAATTATATTCGGACTTTGAGTAGATCAGTTAAGTGTAAGAGTTCAAAATATAATTGAAGTTCAGAATGTCAAGAAGGTCAAATACTCACAAACAAAAAGGTTGCAAATGAATTGTGAAGACGGCACTGATTCTCGGACAAAATCGACTCCGGGTCGTTACGAAAGCTATATTGACTCATTGATTCTCTTTCTTACCTAAAAGTTGTTCAAACTACGACAAATGATAAAATGCCTGTGCAAAATTATTTAAGAAGAACGTGCTCTTAAACTTTCAACATTTTATTGCTGTGTGGCAGTAGCGAGACTTGAGAGCATGTGTCGTGCCAAAAGGGCGCCAAAGGCTGTTTACACCACTTTATCAAATTTCTAGTATACAGTGGCGTTCAGAATCAGCAAAAATTTGAGGAATCAGTATACTATCAAATAAATGTTGGAAATCGCATTTAAGTTTGCAAAAATATTTTATCAGTTGAAGTTAACACCACTGTGAGAAAGCCATTCAACTGTTGTTGGGTTTGAATCACGGAAATCGCGAGTTGTTCCTCTTGTTCAATAAGTTTCTAATAAGTTATTAAATTTGACCGACCGACCCTAACAAAACTTCATTGGTTGTACTTTTCATTGATATCATTATACAACTTTACTCTTTGGATAGTATGATTTATTTCTGGTGAGGTCCGAAGACTGATATTTAAAACAACCGAAGGATATTCACTTGAGAAGAATGACTTGTTCATTTTGCTTGTCTTTGCCACAGAAAATTCGACGACAGTATTTCTTTTTAAAAACAGTCGAACCTATGACTTGAGTAATAAGTTGGATCCCCTGCACCAAAATACTCAACAGCATGATACTGACTGTGTCTGTTAAAATATTTTGCCAAGCCATTTAAACGCTCTGGCTGTATTCATTAAAATATTTTGCCAAGCCGTTAAAACTCTCAGATAGGGGTTAATGTACGTTTTCCCATGTGACGCCACATATATTTGGCCTAAACATAATAGATTTCAAATCATCTTTTAGCTTTTTCCAGTAAATACCTCGCATTATCTGTTACACTTTTGTTTTGCTTTGATTTGTTTTCTCTTTAACTGAGTTTAGAAATTATAAATAAAGTAAAGTGTAGTTGTTCTTTAACTTTTAATAATTCTGCAAGTTCTTAGTTTATTTCAAATGTGGTGTTTGATTAGTTTTCATTTTTATGAGTGCTTTTTTTGTGCCAGTCTTAATCTTAACAGGTCAATTGCTGCTTGATATTACAACAGATTTGGTGTATCAGATTTATTGTAGCTCCAACTCAAGTTAATTGTCTCAACTCTCTACAATAAACTATTATCTTTCCATGTTATAACAACAATACTTTTGCATGACTTTTTTTGTGCACTTATAAACTTTTAAATTACTGTCAGATGCTCCCTCGCTAAATGTTTATCAATTACACTGCAGGTCACCACAGTTGGTAGCATATTTCCCATACTTGCACCTGTTGAACTTTTGTACAATCATTTCAACCTTGGGCCTGTATACTTAGAGGGATATTCTTTTTTTTTAATTTTATTTATTCTCTAAATGATTGTACATTCAGGACATGTGTGATGGGAAAGCCATCATTCCCTTGGTATTTTTTATAAACATACATTAGTAAAATAAGATATTCAGTAAAAGAAAAAAGAAGTTAGATATACTAGAAATAGTGAAACTGTGCAATAACAGTAGGCCAATATTTATTTTTTAAATAATAGTATAAATGAGTTATGTTTGTAGAAAATCCTGTACACCTAATAGATACCAATATTCCCAAAAATAGGAAGTCAATGAAGCGTGGGAAAAATTGAAACAACTCTCTTTGCTCCGGCAACAAAAACTTGCTGGTGCACATGAGATCCAAGCCTTCTATCGGTGAGTTTCAGAAGTAAAAGAAAAAGTCTTAAGTGTGAAAGTAAGAATAAAAATGATGTGTATAAAATAATATTTTTTAACATAGCTTCCAGTATTTGTTTTTGCAATTCTATTCTTTATAGTTGGTGACAGTATTAAGGCCTGTTCGTATGTGGCTCATTTGTTGAATTCAATGTAGACGAATTTATTTTGCGGCTCTCCTTGCAATAAAATTCAACAATTCGGCAACATATGAAATGAGTCAACTTTGTGCAAAGAATTGAATTCGTCCAAGACAATTTATCTATCTTTTGAAAATGGATAAAACATCTTTACAGCATCTCTTTTCAGATGTCTGTTCAAATCACTGAGCTAGTCAAATTTAATTTTCTCGTCAAAATCAGCCAGAACTAATTTACAAATTTAATGTAAATTATTATCATCTGAATTAAACTCTCTTATAAACAAGTCCATATGGGCAATTCCATGTAACGGACATTACACTGTTTCCCAACCATCACAACAAAAGTTTATTTATTAAATAGGTCTTTACTCCAATTGAATCAGAAATGCACTTTAATGATAAAGTGAAAGTTGAATAAAACTTACATATATTCATCATAATCATAATTTGTGTCAGTTTTAAATTATATAATTATGAATTTCAATGCGTAACAGACATTACACCAGATGAGACATGTGTATTTCTTTAGTCTGTAAAACTTGAAAATCATCTCGACTAAAATAGTTTATGTAAACTCTTGTTGAAATTTCAATCATATGTAAGTTAAGGTAAAGTCATATAAAGTCATTTTAAGTAAATTTTGCTGTTAACTTGAATAAAATTATAAATTTTAATGTAACGGACATTACACATGGCCCGTAACAGACATTACACTTTTGTCCCACATGACTTACTGTGTGATAATTCTAAGAACAACAGCATATTGTCTTAAATTTCAAGTCTTTCTTATAACAGTCAATATGTTTTGGTTAATTGACAATCAAAAAAGGTCAAAATAGTATTTTAATCAAACCATGATGATATACTATCAATTAAGCCACATGCTTTGCCATGTAACTGTTTTCAAAAATGATGATTTAACATAACATGAATTCTAATGCTAGTTATGACCAAGCCAGTCAATTAGGTCTTGAAAGTATATGTTAATTTTATGGCAAGTTTGCAAACTTTAGCACTCCCATCTGGTTGCTTTGTTCCCTTTTAATGAAAACATGAAGGAGAAACTCGGGCAACTTCCCTGCTAAGC
>JAOBRD020718464.1:0-14371 GCA_027575215.2 Hydrozoanthus sils
CAGAGTTTTTGCATATTTGCCCAAAACTAGTTACCTACAAATGAGGTCCAGTAAGTGGTTGAAATTGATGGCTAACAAAAAGTCTTAACACACATATATTGTTTTTTTTAAGCATCTACATCTGCAAAAGGTTTTATTCATCTTCTGTCACCAATCAAGACTGCACAGAACAGTTTAAAAACAACTTACTTTGACATGAAACTCCAAACATCACCTACAAAAACTTTTATTGAATACCACAATTTTTTAAATATTAGATATAAAAATATTGATCTTGATTAGTAATTTATTATATAGGTAACTGTGTGATAATTCTGATACTGGTACAGCTTTATTTGTAAAATAAATTTAAATTTTGTTACCATAATGAGATCCCAATTAAAAATATTGAAATTTATCTTCTTGTGGAGGATTTATTATTTTCTTGCAAGCTGGTGCATGCAGTCGTACATAATAATGAGTAAGTTTATTTAACATTGATGAATTATGTATAAATCCTCTATGTATTATATATGCATCCTACATTTGTCATATATGCATCCTACATTTGTCATATATGTATCCTACATTTGTCATATATGCATCCTACATTTGTCATATATGTGTCATACAATTGTCATATATGTGCCATACATTTTTCATAAGACGTTTCGATCACTTCTGTGACCTTCCTCAGTAAAACTGAATAATTGAGACTTGGCAAGCTAAGATAATTGAAACAAACTAACACAAATTCATGAAGTGTTCAATATGCTCTTCGGTTATCGGTAAACTGAGCTAAAAAAATAATTAGTAGTTGTGTATTTAACACGATATTGCCAGATCAATTTTATCAGAACTCGACGGAGATAATGCAAAGTGAATTCTATTACTTATCATTTTCAAGTTGAATGTTAAAAACTTAAAGTTTATCAAAGACAGCTACTTCGATCAAGAAAAGCGCGCTAAATGTAACCGACTTGCGGACCGCAAAAATGTTTCTGATTTGATAGTCTGGTTTTCAGGATATCGTCTCTTGTAACCTGAGAATTAGGCGGGAAAGACGGGGGGAGGGGGGCAACACTTCTATTGTGGATGTGAAGGACGTATAACGCTTGCGTTCATGTTCGTCGATCCACTGAAGCGCTGTTTTCGAAACTCTCATTTTGCATCAGGCCGTAAGTTAGAACAGAGTTACTGGAGAAAGTATGTATACAAAAAAGCAAAACCGGGGCAGTAATTTTTTAATGTTTGTCCTGGTTTTTATTTTATGCATTGAATTCTACGCTGCTCTAAATAAGAAACAAATACAAATACTTAGAAGCAATCATAAAAGCCGACAGAAATCGCGAACATGGTTTTGTTATGCCTTTAAGCTAAAGTTACGTATATACCAAGCTAAGGTGAAAAAAAAGGAGCGAATAACAAAACTTGCTATTGAGCGACTTTTGACTTCTTGACGGTTGAAATTTGGATCGATCAGAGGCAGCGCATAGATCAAAGATTAAGTTAAGCAATCTCTTAAGCTTTCAAGTCATATATCCCGCGATCTATAGAGCAATCATAGCCGAGCGATAACTAAAAGATGTTCAGTAACCTTAACAAAGTTTTACTTACCACCAAATTGTTTCCCTTGATATGTTCACAACACGCTTTATAAAATTATTTGCCCTCCTAATTCTTCTTTTTATGAAACTGTACCACGCAGTCCATCAAGTCTTTGGGAATAAACCGGAAAGCCACACACAACTATTGGTTATTTATGAATGCGACTAAAATATATTGGAGGAATACACAGTCTGCCAGACAGCTATTGTTAATGGTGTAACTGATATTGAAATCGCTGTCATGTCAGGTCATGTGTGTCTAGAGATCTGAAACTGACTTTTACATTGCCTGTCGTGTCATTTTAACATATTGTATGACAAATGCACTGTATAGGAGAAGTTACAACAGTACTAAATTAGTTCAATCAGCAACTAAAGATAGAAATAAAGCTTTGTTGAGGATAGTTAATGTAGCCCTTAATCCCTTTGTAAACAAACTGGAAATCAAAGCATTGCATAAAAAAAGTTCCGATTAAGTATCGGCGCGTGTCAATGAATAAATTGCAAAATAGGAAGAACTATATGCACGAACGTGACGGGAAGATGTAGTAGCAGGTTGGGCCGGAATATTTGTAAGGCTTCGCTTTACGGGGAGGAAAAGCCCGTATATGGTATACGTTCTAATCGAACTAAGAAACCACCGAATCTTGTATTGTACTCTGCATATTTGTAAGTAAACGGTTGGTAAAGTACGCTCTTTTGTATCAATCATTATCGTTATTTCTTATAACAATCTGAGGCTGGAATTTAGCCAAAATTTAGAATCACTGTACGAACACATCCGGAGCTGAGGAATGGCTGGTGAAAATTCAAGAAATCCGCAAGCAGTTGAGAATGAAACAGTTGCAACTCGAGAAAAATACAAGGAAATTCTACAAGAACAAATTGCAGGACTCTATTAATATTTTCATTTTATCTACTTACTATATATACAGTAGTGGTAAAAAGAAACGCAAGCTAAATTTCGCCGAAATTTCGGACAACGAATCTCCTGCGAAAAAAATCGGAAAACCATTGTTATACAGCCAGCTATTTTTTGCCGAAGTTTCGGAAGAGAACAATTAATAAATGTGCCGAGTTTTCGAGAAAATTTCGACGAATTATCCGCGAAATTTCGACTAAAGCGTCTTTGTAAGTTTATAAGTGTTCTCAATTTACTAGCTAGCCCAAAATTCTTCCATGAATTGTCGTATCACGGACTTAAAGTTACTCTATGATATTCTATAGGCAGATACAAAGCAACAATAGTTACAAGGAGCTTTGTGCACACGAAGTTCCTGCAACCACTGGTCCAATTTTTGCATAATCATTTCGTTTCGCCTCGTAAATTAGTACGAAAAGCTAATGCAAAGCTGAAGTCAGTTTCTGAAAAGCTCAAAATAAAAATAAATTGGAGGAGAAAACTGCGATTTATCTGTTCATGTTTACAAGCATTTTGTAGATACAGTACTTATACGTAAAGATATAGTTGGAAAAAAAATTGCCAGAATCCTTTTCAGTTCGGGTTTGCTCCTTTGAAGTGAGAAGGAAGCGGAAGGACTTATTTGTGTTGCATGAGCCAAAATTAAAATTAATTTTGGTTTTTCAATCATTTTCTGTTTTTAATTTTTTTCAGAGTAAGGAAATACACGTTAGGGACTGTAATGGCTCCCTCTACAAAACTTTAAAGTAGCTAGAAAACCGGTGTCTCAGCGGATGTGGTCCCCCGGACCGAACCAGCTAGCGGATTTGGTATTCCCTTTGCGGATTTGGTTCCACCTCACCAAAAGTTTCGAAACCTTGAAGAATTTTGTAAGATTGAATACTATTAGTAGAGATTAATATTTTCATTTAAAGGGTTTAGTTTATAAACACAATCAAAAATTCAGCGCAGAGTGTTTTAGTTGGTGACTACGTAGTTTGCGGTGCCATTTGCCATTTTAACTAACGAAATACGGTAGCTTCAGGAATCATGATTATGAACTGAAACTAGCAACTGTCCTTAAGCGTATGTGTTATTGGTTTTTAAAACCTGTGTTATATACTGTTTTAAACTGTTTTATTCTAAAATTGTTGAACGTTCGATCCAACTCAACCAACGCCAACGATTGAACGAATGGTGGTTCATCTAAAACGTTAATGATTGTAATTATACACATTGAAAAACGAATTATTCTTTGGACTTTTGAGAGGTTTAAGCAATCACTGCACGTCCCACTTTATCATAACATGCGAATTTTGATTTCATCGAAGCTGCAACCATTGTGTTTTCACTTATGAAACACCGACGCTTATAGCGCGCGCCGACTTTATCAAACACAATTGGTATTAATTACAATGTTATTCGACAGGAAAGGTGCTAGCTGAGACTAACTGCATCTCGTTTTAGGAAATCATTCTTTGAAACCAGATATCCAAAAAGATTTGTTTTTCCTAACGAATTTCTGTCAAAATGCATTATTGACCCTAAAGTGGTCTCACGGTATGTGCGACGATTTTAAAGCCAAGCAGAAAGTGTGGTAAGACTGTAAAATAAGCATAGGGAAGCACTGCCAGTTGTTGCGGGCCAAGAAGGCGTAGCGAAATACGCAGTTGATGTAAAACATTGCCGTTTGTGCCCTTCAGTACTTGTCGTTCATGTTATAAACAATAAATTTTACACTTGTTTTAAATTGTGCGTGTTTTATTGTATATTTATGCCAGCGCTCTTTTTTTTATAGGAGAAATCTACCGTTCATGTTTAAAACTTGACTTTTTTACAAACGAATGCTCTTAAAGACATTGACAATGATGAAAACAATTCACCGGCCCTCATACGTATTTATGCATACTTCATTGGGTTGACACACATACACTCTTTGGGTTTGTTAAGGCTCTAGCGTGATTTCATAATCACTTTGTTGCACTTAATAAATCAGGGTCGATCAGCTGAAAGTTTTAGTTTGCATAAAAAAAATTATCTCGTTGTGATAGTTACTACTGTACTTTAATTCGAAATGAGTTCCCGAAATGCCAGCCAAAATGCGAGCTTCTTTAGTTCAACACTGCCGTGATACGGCAAATTCAAATTCGAAACAACGCGCTTTAAAGAAACTTTATCTGGATTATTTGCTTTCTAAGTATACAAAGAGAATACGCATACAAGTTTTTTTAAAAAGAAACACGGATTAAAGCGCGTGTAATTTGTAATCGAAGCATAGTGTGCATAGATAGCTTTCAATTTGCAAAAAAAGTTTTTTTCGCTTATAGGTTGCGGTAATTATGCCACACTTTCATTCATAAGATCTTATAAAAAATTGTCAAACCAGTAGAATTTTTTTGGAAAACTTACTGTTCTTAAATTTTGTTTTTACGACATAAAGCGTGTGTGTATCTTCGAGAAAATGCGAGCGCTTAAATATTTTGTTAACGCAACATAATTCTCTACCGTCGCGCCAAGACGCGTTTATCTAAATGTTAAAACGACGCTTCTAATTTCTAACGAAATCACTCACTAAAACATAGTACCTTGTTCCTTTGTTTACAAGCAATACAAATTCGTAAACACTACAAGCCGCGTGAGTAAGTGTTTAGTTATTGTTCAACCGCGGTTGGTCACTTGTGAGAACTTCGCAAAACAAAAGGCCGAACAATAGATCGAAATTTCGGCGAAATTTCGAAAAAAATTCACCGAAACTTCGACGAAATTTCGTAGAGCAATCGTTTTGCTAATGAGCAAAATTAATGCGAGGTGTGAAAACTTCGCCGAAAAAGCTGCGAAATTTCTCTGAAACGAATTTCGACGAAATTTCTTATAAATACAAAGAACGAAACTTCGCGAATTTTGCTTGCGTTTCTTTTTACCACTACTGTACGTGATTTCATATTTACAACCAACATTTTAAGAACATTCAGTACCATTTAAGGCTCAAGTCCCCAAAATGTCACATTTAAGGGTAAGAATATTCATCCTCATCTTTAAAATTACACATACCAAAGATGAAAAAAAAACGAAATTTAGTTTAAATTTTTCTTCTTCTTCTCAATTATAAACGTAGAGTTCTTGATACAAATATCCATTTTTGAATTTATCTAAATACCGATGGTTAGCCATACTGGTTTTTTTTAGTTGTGATAGCCTTTTAAATTTTCTTGCCATTTTGTTAATTTTCTAACTCAGTGGTAAAAGCCATAGGCTTACACACTTTGTTTGCCTAAATATTTAAAAATGAATGTATACTTTGGGAAGGAACTTTTCTTCTGTTGAAGGGCAAAGTTAAGTCATCGTTGAATATGAGCACACGTGCGCGATTAGTTGAAGTGGTTTAATTTCGAGTAGACTTCAAGATATTGGACGAAAACTAAAAGTGCAAAACAGGAAGAACTAATATAAAAATGAACGTGACGGGAAGACGTAGATTAAAATTTTAACTACAGTAGATGTGTAGTGGTGTAATTGTTATGGCTTGCCTTTACGATAAGGAAAAGGCCAAGTGTTTTACGTAGTTAACTAAACTATAGGGCCTGTTTATACAATAAAGAATCTATTTACACAATAAAGGGCAAAAGTGAAAAAGCGAACATTCTTCTAAATGTAACATAAACTATTTATTTTGCCACTAAAAAAAATACATACATTTGGAGTAGAATTTTTGCCTCACAGTGCAGAATGATGAACGCAAATTATGTAGGCAATACAAATTGTGTTTCAGTTTCCGCTTGGGGCTACTTCTAAACCTGTGCCGATGTCTCTTTTGTATAACTAGTTCTTCTTTAAAAAATAATCAACGAAACCATGAAATTCTTATGAGCTCCATTTGATTCTGGCGGTAAGGGCTTTTGATGTGAAGGGATGGCGGAAGAGGGGATGGGATAAGGGGTAGGGAAAGTGATTTTGTAAGCCCCCATCGATATTTTTGTAGCAAATTACAACTATAACTATAACTGTATAACAACAACAAGACTTCATCTAGTACTCAAATGGTAGTTACAAGAGTTATTTACTAAGGGTAATTTGGAGGCGACTCATTGAAAATAGCATGGCTCATCGAGCTAAGTACTCTGGTGATGTGGAAACAACTCAAACCTAATTATCTATGTTACATTAAAGAGAATATCCGCTTTCATACTTTGGCCCTTTATAACATTTAGGGACTATTATTAGGCCCTAAGTGTAATAAAGGGTTTATTACATTTGGGACCTTTATTACATTTAGGACATTCATTACATTTATGACCAAAATTTTATTACATTTAGGAATTTTATTACATTTAGCGACATTTAGTACGTTTGAGGCTTCTACAAGGACGCAGGGTTCTTAACGTCTTAACTGAGCGAATTAAAGAGCAGAGGAGCAGAGAACAAAAATGAGCTTTTACCGAAGTTGATTCTTGGCTGTTTAAGTTTAGGATTACTTGCAGTAGCAAATCTAGTTGAATAGCTAGGGCGCAAAAATTTTTGAAAGGCAAATTTCTCCCGTAGACAAAACGGAACATCAGGATTAACCCTAAAATGCATGAGGGAGAGGGTCATTTTGACCCCCTCGATTTTTTGGGGATAAAAAATACGCGGTATTTTACCGATTGCCAAAAGCTTTCGCACAACTGCTCTTTGATTATTAACACATCTTTTGAGCTTATCAATCACAGGAAACGACGAAACTCGTTGTTTTCTGTCATAAACGGTGTTTTTCCAGAAAAAATGACTATAACTTAATTATTTTTTTATCAATGTTACAAATTCTGCAGTTTTTCTTTGAAAATTATTGTTTGTTTGTTGATTTAGAACTTTATAAAACAAATTTACAAAATCCAAAATTTGGGTTGATGGCCGCCATTTTGGATTTTTGGAATAGTTGATTATGAGCAGCTACCTTGCTAATCGAAATGTTACTTTTCTTAACCGTTTGCAACATTTTGGTGTTGAGAGCTTTGCAGTTTTGACATCATCATGTTATTGGGGAAAGTTTTTATCTGCATGTGATTGGAAAAGCATGTATTTTTTCCTTTCGAAGTGTGCTTGGTTATTCCAACTTGACGCTTCACCAGAGTTTCCGGCCAGTCGAGGTAACTGCAGCACAACTCAGAGTTCTTTTCGCGGTGTGCAAGTGGTCAAAGCATGGGTGCATCTGCCTATCTACACCAGAGAGAAGTTATATCGCGGATTTAACTGTTTGTATGGATGTTCATCCTAACCCTGGTTGGGATCCGAAAAGATCTGTGTTGAGTCAATGCAAAATTTCCGCGCAGAGAGAGTCAAATGCAATCTGTCAATCGTTCCTTTTGCTCTGTTGATCGACTGCACACCGCGGAAATAAGACACCTACTTGCTTTTGTGAATGTTTTGCTGTACTGGTTCAGTCATATTTCAAAAATGATTTAACTTTAAAATACACAGTACAATAATATTTGAAAGCAATATCAAGCTTTCAACTCCTTCGCGGAGCCTTGTTCATGCTAAGTGAGAATTCTTGAAACGTTAGCGGTCACGGGCTTTACAAACACGTGACCGCAGCAGATTGTCCCTGATGATTTATATCCGTATTCACAGGCCTGATTTGAACAAGGACATAGGCAGATACTTGCTCCCCCACATCTGGGACAATCTGCTGCCGTCACGTTTTCATTTTTGAAATATGGCTGACCCAAGACAGCAAAACACAAAAGCATTTATACAAAATTGGGACCTGAATGTCTACATAGAACAAGAATTCTTGAGAGGACGTCATGCAATATCGCCCGTTTCAGGAACCATCTTCATTTCATCCTGAATTGTAAACACCATAGTGTCACTCCCGTTAGTCTCAAGCTATCGACCACAGTGAAAGGGAACAAGCGAGAGAAGATCAGGAATAGAACGGAGAAGGCTCTACTTAACGTCCGAATTAGCGACATTATCAAACACTAACAGCACTTGAAGTACAGAAAATTCGGGTAATAGAAAGCATCGCCGAGATCTTGCACAACAACGAGTTGCTAAAATCCCAAGGGTATTGTTTTACTGAACAAGCACAACAAAAGGAGCATGAAATTTGCTATCCAGGCAGATAAAGAAATTCTACACATTACAACAGAAAACAATTAACTATGGAAAAAACAAAAGAGCACTAACTCTTGTTGGTGAAGATCAATGCTGTTCAAATTAGGTGAAAATTTTTTCAGACCGAGATTTGAATCCCGCTGAAGCACGCGTGCTTTCAAAGGGACAAAATTCCTGTTGTTGAAATCGTCACAGCCGTTGAATCGGCTAGCCTATCTCGAATTGAATAGAAATGACGCTGATGACCTGCGTTCAAGCGTAAACAACATCTTAAAGAAGCAACGCATTCGAAGTACACAATCCAATCTATCAAAAGAGGAATGATTAGCCCTACAAGATCTTCGCAAAGACAAAACTATCAAGATATTACCAGCAGACAAGGGCCGCCGCACAGTTATGTTGAATACAAATGCTTATAAGAACAAGTACAAAACAATGCTCAGCGACGACCAAACATACATGAAAGTCAAAGAATGAAACACTGCCACATATTGTTAGGCGTTTCAGTATGTACTTTGTGACAAAGGTCAAAAATCCTAAACAAATATTTGATTTTGTCTGAAACACCATGTTGTAAATGAAGAAAATACAGTTTTGTAAAGTCTTGAAAATGAGCTATTGATAGAGGCTTTTATAAAGTGAGCGCTAAAGTTTAGCCAAAGATTTTGCATTTGAATTGAAAGAGCATTTCTGTTGTGCGAACTTATCGGCCAAATTACAAAGTTGGTGCTGTTTTGGATATTTGTACAAGCCCACCAAATAACGAAGACAGGCAAAATTCCAAATTTTTACAAATAATTTGTACGAGATGTTTCAGGGACTGTCTTTGTCTGATGGCCTGGTTTGGCAGCCAAATGATAAAAACAACGACAATTTTACTTGCAGGAACTCGACATTCATACTTGCGAGGTATTCATGATGTGCCCGTTGCTTTAATGTTAGCAAGGATGGCAAAAATACAGCACTGCGATTGCTCAAAATCGCGGTTCTCGAGCGTCAGAAACCAGAAATCACCTACATTTTATAATTTCTATAATTGTTAAGTGTTCTCTTATGATCCTGGTTGACAATAAAACTAAAGGAGCAGTTAATTTTATTGAAAACATCTTTCCCCAATTTTGAGAGAAGAATCTCTTAACTTGGGGGCCTGGGCACTAAGTCTTGATCGATCAAATAGATATTTAAAAATTATTTCGCGATGGACAAGATGGTTTGCCCTTTTATCTTTAGATGTTTTGGCTTTCCCATTTTTCATTAATGTAACATTGCTTGATTTAAAATCAAGAAGTAATTATTAAATAAGATAAGCTTTCGCACAACTGTTCTTTGATTAATGACACATCTTTTGAGCCTATTTGATTACGTCATCACAGCAAACCACCAAACTCGTTGTTTGCTTTTAAAACCAATGATCTACCTAAAACAATAACTAGAACTTAATAATTTCTTGTCTATATCACAAATTCAGCATTTTTTTTTTTGAAAATTCATGCTTGTAATTATTTTCATTTGTTTTGGAACATTTTAATAAGTATACAAAATCCGAAAGTTTGGCTGTCGGCCGCAACTTTGGATTTTTGGAAGTTGTTGCCATGGCAACATAATTATTTTTATTGATCACCAGATGAGTTGATTGATCATGCGCAACTATCGTGCCAAACTAAATGTCATTCTTCTTAACTGCTTGCTTAACTGCATGTAACTTATACTTGCTGTAATTTTAACCCCTATTACTCGAAACCTCTAAAACTCGAAATCCCGCTAATTCGAAGCAAATTTTTACTTACCATAAGGAATTTTTCTTTGTAATTTTACCCTCGATAACTCGAAATCGATTTTCACTGTTATGGATTAATAATTAAATGGTTCATGTGCAATCATGTTTGAGTTGCTTGCAACACGACGAGAACAGTTTTCTTGAGAAACACAAACTTGGCTCTGCCAGCATTCGCTTTTGAAAATAGAGTGACCATTAGCAGGGACAACTTTTTCAATGTTCACAAATTGGAAGCTTCAGCGACAATTGATGTGCTTGACACATACTGTCTACTTTAAACAATCAATTTGTTAACTTTAAGTCAGGCATCGAGAAACTGTGCGACATTATTGACAGATTTTTCAACAAATGTTGAAGTGAGCTTTAATGTAGCACTAAACATTTTGAAGAGCAGCAACTTTATAGTACTAATTTTTCTTGTGGTTTTCATACTTTTGCCTTGTTTGCCATTTTGTACTCCTACATTGCTAGAAATACGAACAACAGAACAAGTAGAAGTATAAAATCTCTTTAGTCAAATTTTTCTGGTATTTTTGTTCAAAACCGCAATAACTCGAATTAATTTCAATTTCCTTTGGCATTTCGAGTTATCGCAGTTATCAACTGTATTTGAAGGCTAACAAGACGCTCTAGGAGCGTATACTCGTGCCGGGAAAATAATGTTCAGGATTTCGATGTTACGGAGTTTTGAAAATATATACCCGAAATTAAATGACTTCTGGGTTGTTTTAGCAATCAAAACTTACAGTAACGTATAGGATCCGCTGATCCGCGCAATTTCAGTGCCAAATTCGTCGACCCGGCATTGAGAGATCCGCAGTTCGGCCAGAATTATGCTTTGAATTCGTAATCCACACAAGATTTTTTGCCAAAATCCAAATCCATCAGATTTATTGGATCCGCAGATCCGCTGAAACTATTGTTGAAATCTGCAATCCCAACGAAACTTTTGGCCAAATCCGCCTATCCGCAGACCCTTTCGTGTAAACTATAATGCAAGAACGGTTACGAAATGCCATGATTTGTCGCAGGATCAATTAAGATATTTCAGCCAAACTGTAAAACCAGAATAACCCTTTTTATCATATTTTTCTTATCGGATTAACCCTGTTTATTGTATTAACCCTTTCACCACTGAGTATTTTGTTCCTCAACCCAAGTCATTTTCGAATGTCGTTTCCAAAGTGAGTACATTCACTTCAGATGTAAAATAAAAAGTGAAGGACACATTTTCACTTTGAGCTAAACTAAAGATGAGTCAAGTTCTTTGGTAAATATGCAAGGGTTTTGGAAATGTTGAAGTTTTGACACTTCAACGACAACACCCGACACGTTTTCAGTGTTTTTCCAAAATCACTTGCCTGTTTAAGAATCGAAAGAAAATTTATACATATTAGCTAGGTTTCTTTAATAATCCTGATATTTTGTAAAAAATTAACATCCAAATTTGCTAAAATTTTGATGAAAACGGTAAAAGTTGGAACTTCGGCAATGGTGCGTTTTGCATTTGCCCTGATTTGGTCTGTTGATTTAATATGCTCACCAAAGTAAACAAAACACTATGCGGTCACGCTCTTCACTACTTCAGGTTTTTAGGTCAACTAGTACTTTAAAGTCGATTTTTATTACTCTCAGGACATGAAAATAAACTTGTCTCTATTAATGTTAAAAAATCCTTTCGTCTCTCTGCACAACAGCGATTTAAGCTCGTCAAATCCTTTTAGATAGCAACTGACATCTTCGCGTTATTTTCTCTTCGTTTCTAGTGTGCGTATTTGTTTTTTTCTCTGATAAATTTCTGGGTGTCTTTGAGTTCATATAGCATTTTTTCGCTTGGCATGGCGTATGCATTTGTGTGTACTTTGAGCGAACAATGTGACGAATCACGTGACCTGTCTCGCTTCAGTAAAATCATGGTAAACTCGACTCTAGAGGACTCAATTTGTAGACCAAACAACAAAATTTTGAACTTATAAAATTACATTTTCTTCTTTGTTTTGGTTTTTCAAGAATTTGAATTTCAAAATTAATATCACAATGAAAGTCTCATTACATAAAAAATAAAGTTCTTATAAAATACCCTGACAGGGATTGAGATACTAGTTTCTTAACAGTAATTGGTGAGTATTAGCTGTAAATCATTTGTCCTTACAGCTCAGGACTTCCTAGGCATACACTTCAACATTCAACCAATATTTTTTTTTCAAGAAACAATTTTAAAAAGTCCCATTGCTGAGCAGCTCACCCTTTTTTGTAATAATATGTGGTGCAAATTTGAGCTATTTCCATACATTCCGACCGGCAGTATTACTGAAACATATTCTAACATTTCGTTATAACAAGACAACTGTTGTTTTTCACTTTTTGGGCAACTGAACTAATTTATGCCAGCAATTTTTATAGTGTGAATACTGAAAAAAACTGTAGGAACTAATAATATAGAAATTAGGCTTAAAGCAGACTAGCAAAAAGAGATTGAATTTTCTATAAAATAATACTTCATTGAACTCTTTCATATAATTATTTGAGTAATTGATGCTACTCACAAGTTGACTAACAATTTGTATAGATAGTGTGCTGACACCAGTAAAGTAAAATAAAAAAACATCACAGACTAGAAGAAGCACAATGCACTCATTTATTTAACACGGATGCTCAGCACCTGACAGTTCGACTGTATACGCAGTTATTTTAATTTTTACCTGGAATCAGAAACATCTAGGCCGGCATACAATAACATGGTTTAAGAATAACCAGTTGTATATATAAAAAGTCTGGTATGGAGTCCATTCAGCAATCTTTGTTACCTCAGGAATTGTTGAATATGTTTTTGTGGTCGGGCACGACCCATTCTCCAAAACACGCACGCTGGCTGTGAGCGAAATCAAGTGCATTTATACCAAGCGTGTGTTGAGTAGGCAATCACGTTTAATGCGAGTCATTTCTGTCAATTTTTTGTCTTTGCAAGTTTTTGGGAATTACAAATGGTCTAACAATTTAACTTAGTGTTTTGTATGACGTTTCTTGTCAGGCAATACCCTGGGCATGGTGAAATTTCCATGCAACGTGAATACAACTTTGGCTCAATATAAAGCCCAAGAAACCCTCCAACGACAACTCCTGTTACTGTTGTCATGATGAATAAACTCATTGCAAACTCTTTCTGCTTTAACTCCAAATTATCTTGCAGAAAGAGGGGTCCATTCACAAAAGCTACACCAAAAAGAATACTGATTAGAAGAGACAGAAGCATGGTAAGCCACACCGCATGAATGAAGTGGTACCACGAGCCCAAGAGAAAAACCATGACAATAGAGAAGACATGACTGGTAAAATCCATACTCTAGTAACCTTACATGCATGAAACAAGCGAGGAGAGACACAGTTACAAAATGAAAGATATCCTTTTCCTAAACAACTTCCAACTTCGAATAACACTGAGTAATATTGGTAATGGTCACGTTGTGACAGCGACGAGCCCGGAAAAGCCAGCGTTGTTGCAATAGACTTCAAGCAGATGTATTTGTTAAAGCAGACGATAAAGACAGAGATAAGTACCACTGAGCTCGGGCCGGTAACTGACAACTTCCCTTTAGCTGTTAGTTGCTTGGATACGTAAGCTGTTGTCTCTTTTGGATCTTCCATTGCAAGTTGTTGGTAGGCACCATCGGGATAGCTGTCTTTGGGTGGGTTGTCAGG
Source organism: Hydrozoanthus sils (assembly GCA_027575215.2). NCBI lineage: Eukaryota > Metazoa > Cnidaria > Anthozoa > Zoantharia > Hydrozoanthidae > Hydrozoanthus > Hydrozoanthus sils. The sequence goes on from JAOBRD020718464.1 coordinate 14,060, forward strand.
GTAGTTCTTGTATATCAGGCAGAAAACGACCACTATTATAGGCACTGAACTCGAGATGACAGCCATTGAGGTCTTCGGAGCGAGGCAGAACCAAGTAGTTAGACCTGTCAAAGATACGACAAACAAGATTTGCTCATGGTATCTCATACTTTAAGTAGCAAATAAGCTACAGGGACGAAGTGTATTCCACTCTATCGGTCCCAGCGAGTAGTGTGAGTGGTGAGACTATTTAGTTAATAAACCCCTTCCGGCGGCTGGTATATCGGAGGATAATGTCCGCGGCTGATAGATTGTCCGAAAAATGAACAGTTG